>JAVQJD010024692.1:0-13938 GCA_036023655.1 Nannoperca australis | reverse complement strand
GTTGGTCTCTGTTAGGATCTCTGTCACTTGTGGATGACACTGGGAGAGTATCATAAAGTTCAAAATTCTTCTCTAAATCATAGATTCTTGTTTCCAGTGTAGTATCTTCTTCAGCAGTTGGAAGCAGTCCGAGCACTGCTGTTGTTCTGGTGAGTGTGGCATAATGGCGGTGCAGTAGTAAAAGTGGAAATTTTAAAAAAACATTGTGGTTGTAGCCTTCGTAAATAAAATACAAAATAAAAATAAAGTCCCGGTGATTTATAGTGTCAGGACGCTAAACAAGACAAAATAATTTAACAAGGTGATCATCACATGTTTTGTCTTTTTGAATCTAATCTAATCTCTCTTATTGACATTATTATAGCTTTTAAATCGTTTTTATTACATTCTAATTTATTTTCTCACAGGCATTGGTCTCACGTTGTTGTTTTCATGGTGTACACATTTTTGTGTTATCAGCTTGCCAGTAATCCGTGAAGCACTAACCTGTATGAAAGGTGCTGTACAACATGAAGTTATTTAAAAATATATACAAAGGATCTGCTTGTAATACTTATTTGTGTCTGGTGTATTTCTCTACCCCTTTTTTCTCATTGAAATATGCAGACTGAAGTGTGACTGCTGGATGTCTGACTTCTGTCTGGATCAGGTTCAAGTATTTGTAATCCCTTAAATGCCCACCAGAGAGCTGCAGCAGACCAAACCATTAGATCCAAATACCCACTGAAGGAAGATTTCATGGAAAGTAATAGATATTTGCAAAAAGATAATATACAAATGTATTAATTCACATTTGCTCACCATGCAGTTCTCGCAGCACTGGCCGTCAGCACACTGTGAGCCCTCCATCAGGGTGCAGGTGGTGGCGTTGCAACATTGGTTGGTGCACTCCTACAAGGACATGAACTCATTAAGCTGTTGTTAGTCCTTCACTTATTATGTTGTGGTAAACCTCCTGGTTTTATGTTCCCCTCAGGAATGTTCCTGTTTTTGTTAGAAAAATCATCTTTTTGTTTCCCTCCTGAAATAGTAGACTGTGGCAGAACCTGATCGAAGTCCACAGTTTCTGAGAACTATTTCTTGTTTTCATTTCATTTTTTTTATATTTCTATTTTTGTTGTATTTCTATGTTACTTGACTTCGATTATCAGAAGAAGAAGGTGTTAGGGGAATTTCACCATGACTGCTACATAAAAAAATCCCCAAAACAGAAGGTATACAGAGCTCCAGACTGACTTTCTACGTTGTTGCAAATCATCATATTATTCATAGCTGAATAATAACTATATTTGTTACATATCTTATTTCATCAGTGCGACCAATTAAAATGTTATCAGATTTTTGGTGGCACTCTGGAGCTATGGTATATGGTACGGACTCTTGCATTAAAACTCCACACCAAATTCACTGGCCCTGTGATTAGTTTCCTGTTGAAAACACAGGTTTGACTAATATCTCAGTGTCTTCTAAGCTGCTGTCTGTTAAAGGGCAGGAATCTTCAGCAACAAGGCACTCCTGCAGCATGCCAGAGCAGAGCGCGTCCAGAGCTTGAGTTTGTGGTCTGTGCCTCTGCTGAATCCCTGCAGGGGCACAGACAGGTCTGAACATATTCACAGCGCTGCATGATTCTTGATGGGATGAACTTCTCTATGCACAGTGGTTTGACTGCTATGCGCTGCACACCTGATGTTAAGGTGGAATGTGTCAAAGGGCATCAGCAATCTTAAAAAATCACAGTCCTTAAAAAACCATCCTGAAGCCCGAAATGAGTTTGTAAACTAAAGCAGGTGTTCACTGAATATTCAATCAATCAACTTGATTTAACGTTATTGTCATTAGATGTGTGTAGAACGAAGGCAGGCTTGTTTTTCCAAGATAGTGCAACTTGCTCTATGTCACTGTAAACATTAAGTGCTATACACTGTAAACAAATAGTACACATTTAGCATTTAGTGGCTTGCTGAGGTGAAATGAAAAGAAAAGCAGGATGTACAGTCCCTGAGATGCCAAAACTAAATGTCATAACCTGGAAATCCTAAGAAGAATTTTAAGAGTTTATATCAGTTTACTGTGTTTGTTTACATGAATGTATCTGCTTTCATTCGCTTTTGAGAAGAAGACAGGCTCCCATTGTTCTAGAAATGAATGTGTTTGTGCGTGTCAAGCAGCCTCAGTCTCGTAACGGCGCTAGGCAACGAAACGATCCTAAAGAGTCAAAATCAGACGAAGAGCATGCGGTGTTGAGGCAAAACAACAACCTTGAGGCAGATACTCTCAGACGTGAACGCACAGTCACCAGATATTTATAGGCAAATCTATACAAGCAAAATTCACTCACGCTTTGCAACACACACTCCTTATTTACTATAAAGTGCTGCAGGAGTGAGTCCTAAAGCCCGCAAATTAGTTTGCATTTCTGCACTTCCTGTTCCCTCATCTCAAAGTCAATTGTCTTGAATGGGTTTTTGGTTAGATGTCTAAAATAAGTTCTGTGGTTAGCACAAGCTGAAGAGATTTTAATGTTTTGTTCTGCAACATAAAATACTCCACTCCTGAATTTTTAAGCTTTTACGCATCTTAAAAAAGGCTAAAAGAGACTACAAAGGTCGTCAAACATCATCACATCTTCTCACTCGTCCGCCTTTACAGCCTTGCTGTGTTCATACTCGCACTCTTGCAAACTATTCTAACGCAAACTTTCTGAAAGGCTTAGAGGTAAGCGCCGGAAATCAGATTACAAGTTGGAAGCTTAGTGGTGGTGACGTAGAAGTCGTGTGAATGTGGTGTAGTTGGTTTATAGCCTAACGTTAACGTTTTTACTTCTGGTGATCATCATCAACATCATAAAAGTTCATTTGTGAAGATTATCTTCCTGAACATGAACGTATCATCGTTTTTTGACACACAAATCCCATTGGCTTTTTGTTGAGGGAACCAGGGTGATGCTAAGTGTTGCAGCTGTCATCCCCACAGGGGCGTCATATATGTGAAGTTAGTCCTCTGCACTTTGACCTTTAAAGAACAGGGTGGAGTTCGAGAATAAATTTCCTTAGTGGAATATTGCACAAGTCAAATCACTCTGGGACGAGTTTATTTACCTGCACAGTACCACAGTCACACTGCTCCCCTTTCTCCACAAAACCATTCCCGCAGACAGAGGGAGTCAGCAGATGGATGTAGTCTGGTTTGTCCAGCAGGCAGTTGGGGCTGCGGCTCAGCAGGTATTTCTCGTAATTGCTGCTGCTGCAGCTACTGAAAGTCCGAGGAATATTATAGCTGAGGAAAAAAAAAACACAAATGTTTTTATGTTAGCTCCAAAGTCACATTCTTTTAATTACAATTAGTCATAGTTTTTGGAATATAGTGACGTCTACTTCGTTTAGCCCTTCAACAAATGCTCATTTCTAAACCTGGCGCATACATTACCCACAATGCAACACAGCCATCAATTGTTAAGTCCTAGATTTTGGTGGGTTATGCAAGTAGTGGCCTTAATGTAGCCTTGAGCTGCTATCATCAAGCAGAGATGAGTTTCAAACGTGTAGCCTCAGACCCAACTGACTGAGATTATATACAAACATGCTTGTAAAACAAATCACTCTTTTGCTGATGGAATCTGTATCTGGCCTAATCAATCAATACACCTTTTGATTGAGGCTCTTTTGAACAACTTTTCTTACCTGAGGGCTGCAGCCATGATGCAGCTGTCCCCAGAACAAATGCAGGTGCTTGAGTCATCATGGTTCATGCCCAGGTTATGGCCCATCTCGTGAGCCAGTGTCGCGCCCACTGCAATGGCCCGATCATTGTGATCCTGAGTGGTAACGAGCCACCAGTTATATGAGTGGAACTCTTAAAATGTTGTCACTTTTATGCACATTTTATATTTGTTTAAAGGAAGCATGCACAAAGGTTTGCCTTCTAACTCGTGATAAAACTATCAGTTTCGTTAATCTGCTATATGGTTCTTGTTTTTTTAACCGCTGTAATGTTTTGGCTGTCTGGATTTACTGTGAAAGTTCCTCTATTCCCATATTCTTATTCTAGATGTCAGCTGCCCTACAGTAGACGTTTCAAAATCACCATGTGAAGACAAATTACACTTCCTCTTTATATTAATAGATATAAAAGGTTACTTATTGATGATAGGAAATTTGGTTGGAAAAATAATTACATTTTAAACAAGGGATATCATTTATTATTATTATTATTAAGAACCAGTTTTCTGATTCTAAAATAAAGATGCAGGGGCAGGAAGAGTAACCTACACCGAGTACAGAGACACAAATCTGCTTCAGTTTATGCACTTATTGAGCTTTTTCCAGCTTCCTACCTTAAATAAAAAAATTGACATAATGATCATGCAAGAGGAAAAGTTAAGGGACCACCAAAGTCATTACAATTCATCCACAGGGGGACATGTATGTAATGTAATGGCAATCCATCCAATGGTTGTCGAGACATTTAACTAGAGAAAAGTGATCTGGGAACCAGGAATGTCTGTACAAAATGTAATTCTAATCCTTCCAGTGGGTTTTTAAAATATTTCATTGGCTAATTGAAAACATTGACCTTGTGGTGCAAGAGGGGGTGTCAGGTGATCAGCAATCACATTACAGTTTAGTCTTTGTGGACCATTAATGTCTGTACATAATGTCATGGCAATCCGACCTATAGTTTTTGGAATATTCCATTAAAACCCAAAATATCAACTTCATGGTGGCACTAAAAGAAAAGTCAGGGGGTTACCAAAGTCAGTAGGATTTATCCTCTGAGGACCACAAATAGGGAACACCTTACTTGTATTACTCCAACAGAGTGATCTGTGCAAAGAGTCCCAATGTAAGCCAGTCCCACAGTTGCTCCTTCAAAGTCAATGCCACTGAAAGACAAGGATTGACAATGTGAGTAACATTTATACATACATCTGTGCTGTTCTTCAGTCTTCCCACATCCATCCGCCCAGTTCTCGATTCATGTTCTAAATAGATTCCCACATTTGAATAAAACACTATTCACAGTAAACACGCCTGGATGGGTGGCTTCAGCAGCTCTGTGGCCTTCATTTGATTACTTATTTATTACTCATTTCCAGGTAAAGTAAACAGCTTTACCAATTTCACAAAGGCATGGCATGGTTATCAAATGACTGGCCAAGTCAGCATGAACTAAACTGGCGCTACAGGTTTTGTTTAATGTGACAAATTAACCATGTACGCACATTTTAAAGTTTCTGTTCCAAAATGTTTTGCTTGGCATAGCTCACACACATCTTCCTCATGATAGGAGGGATACAGGCTAGTGTTTAGGCGCCTATTACTGTTAAATGGTAGTGACATTTAAAGCTAATGTCAAAGGCAATCTGGCGAAACCAGATTGGTTTCTTTCCTTGTGGGACTGTCACAACACAGGCTTCTCTGAAAATCCCTAAAAAAGTTAAAACTGAATTTTGAATTTGAATGACCTTCCATATATTCAGACCATTTAGTTCTATGTATAGAAGCTGTTCACACCTGACCAGATGTGCGTTGTCATGCTTTATCATTTTTATTAGGTCAGAGTTTCTCCAACGCATGAAAGCATCCAGGTTGTCCCCGGCCGGGGGGGTCACAGTTATCAAGTCGGCATTGGACCAGACCTCCAACCCCACCAGAGCAATGAAGGTCCGCAGAGGTTTATATACCTGCAAGCAATACCAGTAGCAAATCACCAGAAGCAAACCAGGAGAAAAGGTAACATCTATGTTATTCAATCTGTGAAGGAAAGCAGCCCAAATTATGTAGAAATGAATTGGGCTATTGCTGCAAATATAGACACAAGAAAGGGAACTATATGGCCGAAATGTAACAAATTTGTGTCAAGAAATTTGCCCAGAAATTGCAAAAACACTGACTCACCATGTTGACAAAGTTGACAATTTCAAAGATCCTCTTTCTCAGCTTTATCTTATCTTGCTTCATCTTTATGAACTGAAACAGAATGTCATCCTGTTAGAGCAAGGCCACTATTTCTCAGAAGGTGATTCATTATAAACTACCCACGTGACTTTGACCAAAATAAGCACATGTGATTCTTATCAAAACCAAGTTGTCAAAGACAAGTCTGGTCACCCCACAAAGTCAACAAATTAAACTGAGATTTTTTTTTTTCAGAGATTTTTTTTTTCTGAGAGTGTATATCTTACCTCACGGTTATCAGCAACAAGGACGAGCTCTATATATTTCTGTTGCTGGACAATAGACGTACCCTGGAGGACAAAAGGATAAAGCAGATAAAGCTCTTCTGTTAATGTCCTCTTTAAGCTTTAATATAGCCAGACTTGTCTTTAGAGACCATGTAATTACTAGACTTTCATTTCTTTTTGTTCATTTGCTGCAACATTTAACCTCAGATGGCCTGATAGACTAAAAGGTGCAGGGTGTTTCGACAACAATGGTGTTACCCCTGATCTGGAGCGGCTGCGGCTTGTTGGTGGTTCGAAGTCTGTACTCCAGCTGGTGTTGGTGACACCACACACTGCAGGTGTGGAGTTCTTGTCATTAAAAGTCATCACTGCATGATCCCCCTCATCGCCACCAGACATGGGCTCAATCAGGTACCTCTGGGCAGATGTTCTGAAGTAACCCCTGAACCAAGATCATGTCAGTTAGTCTTTTAGATCTAAGACATTGTTTTGAGGCAGAAATCAATCCATTGGTTGAAAAATACTTTCTCTATTTACTCTAATACTTTTCTTACTTTTTCTCTTTCTTTCTAGAGCAGGTAAGCTACCTGACAAACATTCCATACAATATATGGAAATGTGTTCTTGATCTAATGCAGTCGGTAGGCTTGTTGGCTAGCTTTTTGAACCTGGGATATCAGATCATATCTTAGTATGGTTTGGTTGTAGTTTAAAGTGGCTTATCATTATCACAATACAATGGATTACAATACTACCTATAGGTGAAAGGGGCTACTGATCTTTGCAGTTCCCCCAGCTCTAAAGATCGTTTTAACATCTTTCAGCTAATTGTTTCGGTTGTTGCATCCCGCAACTTTTCAAGAGTTGATTTCCAAACGCAGCAGAAAGCTGTTTTCAGCCAAAAAGCTCTGATTAATCCAACCAATAAGGTTAGCATGTGGTTATCTGTATTGATTCTCTTTGTAATGTGAAAAGGCATTATTATGACATGCCATATTGGAGAGGCGTGTTTTTGGATGATTCAAGGACAGTTTATTGAAAGTAAAGTTAAGGAGAGGATGGTTTGAGGGCTCACCTGAGTCCATCACAAGTGCTGATGCTAACAAATGATTTGCTGTCATTCACAATCCTCCCATGATAGTAGCAGTGATCCTGATTAAGACATGAGGATGAGAAAATCCTAATGATTATGCTTTGAACCGGTTTATTTGTTTAGCATTTACTCTCATACAATTGTTGAACAGTCAAAGAATGAAATGGAATTAGGTTGTAGAAGCATTTTAATACCATTATAACATGTTTCAATAACACATTCACATGTGATTTGATCTTCTGTATGGGGAACTAGAACACCTACTATGTCATTTGGAGTAGTGGTGACTTGAGTCCCATCTTCTTGGTAGTAAGTCTCAGTGTAGTCTTTGGTGAGTAATTCACTGATGATGAAAAGATCAAAATAAATGGCTGTCATGTCACATCATGTTTGTACTTCTATGGTATCTTACTTATTTGGGGTAATTTGGGAAAACACACTAAATGTTCTACATGAAAATGAATTCAACATTTGTTTGCACATGCATTATAAGGAGAATCAGATTCTTAGACTGTAAAAATCTGTGTTGATCAAAATAGACTATTAAACTACATGGCTTTCAGTGTGCCTAAATGCAAAGAAAACCAATGACGTGACACACATTTTGTGGGGGAAAAAACAGAAGCAAAAGCAGGAAGTGACACAAACATGTTACTTTAATTAAACATTGACTGGAATTCTTATCATGTTTAACACCTTCTTTGTCTCAGGTATCAAGATAGAGTGAACCAGCAACAATGGATCTATTCATGCATCAGTGACAACAACTGTTCGTGCTAAGCATGCCATCAGTATTTTAGACATTCTTTAACACTGGATTACCTTGAAAGTTGGTTAAATTACAATTAAGCATATGTGTGTTTTTGTGCCTGAAACTTCAAACACACCTTTAGTGAAGTAAGAACTTACTTATTCTTTTCTAGTTGCATTTCAATGTCCCTTCCTCCCACTGTCATTGCATACTTTATAGTCTCTGGCCTGAGATGCTGCGAAAAAAGAATGTTAAATTGTGATTTCAGTAATTCATTTTAATGTACTTTTCCATAGTTTGATAACGTATGCGAGAACTGCACAAATGTATCTAATATGTAATACTAAAACTGGAAAACAGAAAAATTTACCTCTGAATTCCTTTTTCTAACAGTGTGAAGTCTGACAGGTCGAACCACCTCATAGTCCTTCACCTCTTCGAACTCATGACCATGGCTTTCTGTGGAGATCCAACATATCATAATCATACCTGCAAACTAGTCACTTTTCGGCGAGATACACAGTTTTGAATCACAGTGTCATTCACGTGAATTGTGTAGATCCAAAGAGTTGTTGTTTAGTTGCAATTAACTTAACGTAAGGTAACTAGTTGTTAAAGTAACAACTTGCTAAATCAAGTTGAAGTGTGTCGTGATAATGTTTCCCCAATGTTACCCCATCAAATCTTTCCCAACCTGTTTATAATGGAAAGCTTGCCAGATTGTTAGCACGTCAGCTAACGTGAACTTCAGTAAATTATATATTACAACCACATGATTACAGTTCAGAATCAAAAGTTTGTTAAGGCTAACTCCCACTGTATCCATATTGTTATCCAGTTTTAATGGCTGTCGTTGTCGTAAGTTACGATGGAAATACGATGGAAATAACAACCAAAAACAGTTACCAGCTACCTTCAACAAATATACAAGAAGTCACAGAAATATTTATATCCTGTTAGATCCACCTATAGGCTACCTGTAGTCTGCAGATCACGGTCGGATAGCTATGGCTGAAATAAGCTTTATTATTATGCATATCAACCACAGAAGATATGTTTGTTAACAGATAAAACCGTAACGAAAAAGTACATTGTTGGGTATTGCCTTCTCATTATTGTTTGGTTTAAAAAGAGTGCTTACGTACAGGAAGCTTGTCATGGTCATCAAAATTCCCCAGCCAATAGGATGCTAGCTGTAGTGTCAACCAATGAAATGATTGCTACATTGTTGCGGGCGCACTCGCTTCACTTCTTACAGCGTGCCGCACGGGCGATTACTCTTTAACTAAGCGGCTTCTTCCATTCCTCCGTCCCCGTCCTGTTTATGTGCTGACTAAGTGTTTTACTTTAATGGTGCTATTTTTTGGTTACCTACGTGGCTGATTCATGACATCCATGCCAGTGTATGGCAAAATAAAACAATACAATAAGTTTGTAATAGCACCATTATAGTAAAATACTTTGTTGAGGTCCTTGACTTTGGCGGTCTATGTTGTCCAGCGATCTTCTAGACTCCTACTCCTGACGCTTTAAGAACTAAAGCGAACAAGCCCTCAAAGAGGCAGCGCCCATTTCATCAGTTTACACTACAGTTGGCATCCTATTGGCTGGGGAATTTTGACAGGCATGTTGCACAAAAAAATCCAAGCGCACAGAAAAAATCCACGCGAGCAGCAGAAATCCGTGAGCAGACTTTCCACAAGCGCACAGAAGTTGCCTGAGTGCAAGTGCAGCGTTTTGAGAGAGAGCGCAGGAAATCCATGCAAGCAGAGCAAATCCACGTGCAAGCAGAGACAATTTGAACATGAAATCAATAAAGACTGCTCTCAAAGTGAAAGAATGTGCTCTTGATTGAAGATAGGAAATAACCTCCATAGTTGTCAAGTAACAGAACTATACGTGCTAACACAAAGAAACTGATATCTGTCTCTGCTTCTGGAACAAAGTGTATATTCATAGTTACAGATTATTTGCTTGTTTGGACATGCATGTCAGTAAAGCACCGCCACTATCCATTTGTGTTGATAAATCCAAATTATTTGGATGTTTTATGGATGAACTGGTTTGTTTACACCGAGGGGAAACCTGTAAACCCTGATTTCTTCTAATTTTTCTTGACATTGTGGTTTGCTTTAAACAAGATTCTCATCTAATGGAAAGAATGTGTTTTTTCTTTAAATGTAATATATATTTAATATTCCAAATCAAAGACACAGTTTAATAACAGGGTTCATACAAAGTCTTGAAAGTTTGAAAGATACTAATTTAAACCATTATTATTTCAAGGTCAGGAATATGTATGCTTGAATTTGAATATACTCCTTAAAAAATGCTTAATTTTCAACATAATGTGGTGTTTCATCATCGGCACAATCACTCATGTAAACCAGACATCTTTTCATATTTGAAATGAAACGATCCTGTCATCATATTTGTTTGCTGTCTCCTGGAATTTATAGTAAGAATTTAGATGGGGTGATTAAGGCCTGGAGAGTTTAAAACCTTCGGTTTAGGGACCTTGAGAGTGCTTAAAATTTACTCTTAAAAAACTGTAGGTTGCTCAGGTTGAGAAACTCTGCTCTTGCTCCTGGACTATGCAGAAAAAGCTTTAAAAGAAATACACCCGCTGCATGTCCAAAGATATGAGCTTACTTTTAAAACAATGACAAACATTGTATAGGAGCAAAATTATTACAGCTTTACAGAGTGGATGGTTGAGAGGGAATTTAGTTGTAGAATAACTTATCTGTCACCCTTCACTGCCGATTAAAGGTCAAATCAGGACAGTGCAAATTGTTGCTGCATGCCCTGTGGTGTTTCTGGTTGCAGCTCAAACACTTGGGCAACCAACCTCTACAGTAATTATGGGGTTTTTCTTTTGTTTACCAAGCCATTAATATGAAGTGTAACAACACAGCACCTGATGCATTGAAAACTGTATCAGCAGGAACACAGAAGGCTGTGTGAGCAGGATAGTCTTCATATCAGACTAGTCAATTTAAACACTGGTTTTTGGTTGTATGATGACTAGGCGGGGGTGTAATTTCTACTGGGGATGAGTTGGACATGTACTTTTCACTTTTCCAAAAATCTGGTTGATTTGCTTACTTAAACATTGTTCTCTTACTGTCCCACACAACAGGACAGACGGGAGAAGATCTCTTGAGACAGGAGAAGACCTTCCACTTCAGCCCTGGCTTTCACCTCTCAGGCTACATATAGGCTGCTGTACCTTGTTGGTAAAAGGAATATCTGCAGACAATATTTTGGGCTGAAAAAGAACTACCACCTCCTCTGCATCTTTTTGGGATTTATAAAAAACATATATTTTTTGTTGAAGTTAACATTCTCAGAGTTGAATAGAACATAAATAAACTCCTAGTAAAGATGCATTGTGTTAGAATTAATGAAATGTAACAACTAAAATACAAGTACAAATACAGCTTAACTGATACATTTTTTACTGAAAAACATTCAGTAGAAGAGAAAGTAGACTGATTTAAGATTATATCTACATAATGATTATTTATTTTTCTTCTGAAACCCAACATGCGCCTTTGTGACCAGATTGTCTGTACATTAGTTTAAATTGTGTTTGCTCTAAGTAGAGTGTAATTTATCTGTAATTGTCAGGTGAAACTAGTAAATGAGAGGTCTTATGACAGATTCATATGTGTTTGTAGTGGAGTCAAATTCAAAGTCTTACTTCATTTCTTTTGTGATCTCTAGATTTCATCAGTTCCTGTTTTGAAATGCTTTGAACCTGTTTATTTGTTTGTTTGCTTCAACCTCATCTTTACCAGACGTGCGTCCAACCAACATAAGACATTTTTTAATCATAGGCAGTACTTCCCGATCAGTGAAAGCTGCTTGAAAGGATATGACTAAGTAAACCATTGTTACCCATTGGCTAGGTACACAGTAGCACCTGAGAGGGTGGTGGCTTTGTTGTGATCCAGTCCAGCTCCGACAGTGTGTCACAACATCAGCTATGCGCTTAAAGTAATTCCCACTCATTTTGCTTGGCTTATGAAACATTATCAGGTGCTTATGTGTGTGCTTACGTTGTTAACAACAGCAATTAGTTGTCAATGCTTAGCAGGATGTTACACCAGACAGGATAAAGGCACACAGTCACTCTGCCTGAGCATTTCTAATCATGTGTTTTTCTAAAGATTCCATTATTATTGATGTAGGTACTCATCTAAAAGTAAGCAAACATATTTTTGGCGCATATCATTCCCTATCCTTAAACTGGTGGAAGTTACATCTGTAACACGGATGGTGCATTTAAGTCTTTTAAGACATTTAAGACATCCACATTCATTAATGATACAATATATCACATCCTATTTGGTCAAGTGTTTTAGAGCACTTTTTATTTTCCGCTCAAAAGCAGAAACCCACATGTTAGTGTTCTTTGAATTAACAGGATAGGATAAACCTAGGCTTTAGTTATTAATTAGCCGCTGTGCTGTGTGGAGGTAACAGTATCCAGTGACTTACCTGAGGGCTTGAGCGAGGCATTTAGGATAAGGATCCACAATAGGAGTGTTGGCGTCATTGTCCAAGTGCAGACAGTCACTGTAACGGAGCAGATCGGTGCTCTGATCAGACTTTATGCTGTCTACCTGCATGCTGTGTTGCTGTTCTTGTGAGGCCACACCTTCGACGTCCTGGACCTGTCACAACTACTTCCTCATTGACAGCAGCACGCTCACAACCGGCCTGAACACGCCCCTGCTTCTCTCAAAGAATGCAGGAAGAATACCGTGTTGTGGTCAAAGCTTAACTTGTAGTCTCCCTACAGTACCCTACACTCCCTACCTAAGTTTATGACATACTGTAACGACAGCAGGAATTTCGACAAATAGTTTACATACATTTCCTGCCTATTAGCTGGCTGAAACGGCTTTGTCTTTTTTTGCATAAAAGCCATGAATCAGTCGGCCATAAATCGGTTTGACTCACCCTGTATTGTGGTTGACTGACTAACTCACAACACTTGAGCCATATGGTCATTTACACATACATCATTTGTCATGCTGAGGTCACTATCATTAAGTGTCATAACTTTTGCCAAATAAAGACACTAAAACTAACTTACAAAAATAGAGTCCCATCTGCTACGGTTTAGATGGTTTAGACCGGTTTAGACGTCCCCGTCCCATCCCTCACCCACTGAGCAAATGCTCAGAGTTGCAGCAGAGACAAAGTGTTAGAAGACAATAAGGCCAATGTGCATGTTCCCTCAGCGGCAGACCGGGACAATTCAGGACACAGATCAGTGTGTGGCTGTCAGTAGGTGGAGCATAGTGGAGTTAAAGTAACACTGTGATAAATGTGACTGTTTAAAATAAATAGTATTAGGTTTGCTTTCTTGTCTCTGGTACATCAATAGTGATTCACCTTAAAGTCAGTTCATGCGGCTTTCATATTCCTCAGTGTTAGGTGGTGTTTTTTCTGTGTAAAAGGAAGAAGCGCACAGTACAAATGCAAAACATTTGCAGTTTGATGGGAATGATCAGATCATCTTTCCACTGAAAGACCTCATGGGTCAATAGACAAACAAAAGAGCAGCTCACAGAATCTCAACTGAAATTCTACACACGGGACCAACACATGATTCTATGAAAACTGCTTCTCTGCCTGGTGAAAGTCTGATGTATCATACATGGAGTAAACATAGGATGGGTAGATTAGTTGTATGTCAGTAAACTTTTGTTTATGCTGTTTTATGATTCTCCATTCATAGAGGACATGACCTAAGTGAACAAATTGCCTCTCTGTGAGTGTGGTGACCACACTGCACTCTAACCCATATTTAGAATCTTTGGTTTTCCAGCTATGCACTCTCTAAAATGCATGGAAATCCGTGCAAGCAGAGCAAATCCACGCACAAGCAGAGAC
>JAVQJD010024688.1:0-39663 GCA_036023655.1 Nannoperca australis | reverse complement strand
ACATACATACATACATACATACATACATACATACATACATACATACATACATACATACATACATACATACTATTTTATAAGCCCTTTATGTGCTTTATATGCAGAAAGGTATGTGCTGTATGTGTCCATGTGAGTGAAAGAGGGATTAAAAGTCTTTCATATATTCCTTCTTGCCAGGTCTGTGTTTTTCCCCAGCTCACCTCAAGTTGGCATCTGCTCACTGGTGGTGGCTCTGTGCCTTGGCCAGGCTGAGAGAGGAACCTGTGTGTCTAGAATCTACAATCTGTCTCTCTAAGTCCAGTTCAACATGAGGCTAAAACTGAATGCCAATAACCCACTACCTTCTGACATTAACATTACACACAATACTGTGGATCTCTCAGCTGACAGAAATCCATGGATTAAGTTTTCGGTAGCATGACCCGAGGGTGAAGCCAGTGTGTAACGTAGCATGAACTGAGCACCGTCATCTAAGTTGCTGTGATTTATTTATCATTCTGCCAACATCCACTAATAGCGGCCATATCAGGCATCACCAGGCTGCAATGTTGCCTTATGGCAGTCTGCAGTTAGATGTGTTTGTGCCTTCCAGAACAAGCCCGGGGACTGTGCATGTTTGTGTGTGTGTGTGTGTGTGTGTGTGTGTGTGTGTGTGTGTGTGCACCGTATGGGAGCGCATCTGAGTGTGTGTGTATGGGATCATGTGGCAATGAGTGAGAAAGTCTAAACTGTGATTTGGCTCTCTGCTTGAGTTCAGATGTCCCCACAAGAGCACAAAAGTGTGACAAGCTGTTCATTGTGAGGGATGCTTCCCACAGAAGAAGATTCCACACTCAGTTTGAATCACTAATCTGTGATATTTCATCCATTGTGAGGATTTTGGGTGTTGTAATTTTTTTGCTTTATTCTTCGTAATATGTTCTGTAGGTATATGTTGCTTACTCTCAATAACTGGTTTTGTACATATCCCAGAATGCCTTTTGGCCCTGAAGAACATCTCCAGATATGTCAGATCCCTGTGGAAGCAAATACTTCAATAACAGGTAATATTAGTGGCTTGGGAGTGTTTACAGAAGAGAAAAATACTCTGGACACTATAAGGACTATAAGGACTATAAGGAGGGGGGGGGGGGTTGGGTTGCAGAGCGGTGTAGGCTGCTCCTACACAAAGTGCGGGTGGTAGCATTAAAATGGCCCTGACAGTAGGCTACAGAACTATTCAGTTCTCGCCCTCTTTTTATCTTCTGCTAATAAGAACAAGATACTCTACTGACTTGTGAAACTATTATTAGCCAGGTTGTGCTATTTTAGTCTTCCTATTGTTAAGCAGTAGATCAGGACTTCTCAAAGTCCGGACTACAAGTCCATCCGGACCCAGTCCAAACCTCGTGTTGTGAACACTGGGCATTATGAAATGTAACGTTTTCTAGTTTGAAATAGATACATTCAATATTGATCAATACATTGTTAGTGACGTTGAATATACAGTGTAACAGGAGATCATTCACAGTGATCCTCCAGATGAATGGGATTTTAATGTGCCTTATTTCCCTATCGTTGACACCGTTGTCAAGGCGACGATAACAGCTGGACACAGCGCTGTGTGTTGCTGCTGCTGCTGCTCACGCTCAAATGTATTTGTAAGTGAACTGTGTAAGTGAGTTCATGCTAAATGTAGTTTTGTTATTGCCAATCGACCTCTGACCTTCAATAAAAAGCAGATGCGGACAATCGAGTAATAGGCGTAGGAACCGGGGGGGACGGGTCCCAAAAATTATACCACCGGTGAGAGATGTGTCCCCCCCAATGTCAAACTCACTCCTACGCCCTTAGGCTAGATCAACGATGATGTGAAACCACGGGCCATTTTAACAAATGTTTAGTTTAGTACTTTATTTATATGTATAAAACCAACCATGCATTCCTTGGAAATAGTAACTGACAGTCTACATGATTACAGTTAACACACATAACTGTGTTATTCCTACAAAAAAAATACATTCTGAGTTCACTAGGTCCTTATATCCTTCCACAAACACCTCGCACAGAATACCGGGTTTCTATCCTTCCAGCTAGTTAATTGCATTCACAAAGTATCCCATGTGTAAAGTGGCTCCTGATTACATGGCAAGAATGAAAGTCAGCAGAGCTCTGAGAACTGAGATTGCAGTTATAAAAAAAATGACAGAGAGAGAAATGGAGAAAACGTATTAATGACAATTATTACTATACTTATTGATTTTCTAAGAATGAAGTGAGAGAGAGAGAGAAAGAGAGAGAGATGTGTACGGTCCACCACAGTCCACCTATTTCGTTAATTTCCCACTACTTTGTCATTTCCACGTTTTGCTACAATGCACAGACCACGATAACATAGATGTCTGCTCAGTTGTAACCAGTAATATATATTTTCTCTTTCAAATCTCGTGCAGCCTACCATCAGAGGATAAAATACTTTTGTACATTTGTACCTTTTTCCCCGTGATTTACTAAATGGTAAAAAGCGCAGCCAGTGACATACAGAGTGCAGTGCGGAAAATGTGAGGCAAACCTAAAGAAAGCTTTCACCCATGCCGGTGACAGTAAAGGAAACATACGTCCCTGTCAGTGTAAAAACAGATGGGAACCCCGCCTTGATTTTCCACAGTTCTTCACAGTCGCCTCGTCTCCTGCCTCCGTCAGTACCGAAGGTAACTCCGTGCGTAAAGCTCCTGGACACCAGAGGGACAGAGCACAGTTTCATCCTCTGCTTCACTTCTCCGAAGAAAGAAACTGAAGAATGTAATTCCTAGAGGTTTTAGCTGAATGCGCGGGAAACACTTATTGATTTAAAGCAGTTTTAATATATATATATTTGTTTTTGGATCAGTGTAGTTTCCCCCCCACCCCCCAACAGCCTGTACTAATGCCTCGCACCCGAGCCGCTGCACCGACTCGGTTGATTATTGAAGAGTAAACAATGTGCAAAGCAAATGAAGGATACGGTGGGAGCTAACTGTGGATGCTCTTGGATTTAACAGTCGGTGTCTGTAAAATCAAAGATTTAGTCAAACTTATGGCGTGAAGGTAAGACAATTCTCTTTTCTGTGTAGTGTGCCAAACTTGCCCCAAAAAAAGCAAGGCAGCTTTAATCAGTCTATAGCTCTAAATAATTCTCATAACTACATATGTAAAAACACTTCTATCCAGCAGGG
Source organism: Nannoperca australis (assembly GCA_036023655.1). Taxonomy (NCBI): domain Eukaryota; kingdom Metazoa; phylum Chordata; class Actinopteri; order Centrarchiformes; family Percichthyidae; genus Nannoperca; species Nannoperca australis. The sequence continues at coordinate 36,469 of JAVQJD010024688.1, read as the reverse complement.
ACCGGTGGTCCAGTCCAGACAACGAGAGGGTCGGGATGATACAAAGTGATTTATTAGGTGTGATTCCTGAGATATTAACTTTCAAGGTGAATTTGCCGTTGCTTATTTATCAATTTCCAAACGCTTTGAGTGCTTTTCTGTGAATTTGTGAGGGTGCGCGCGACACACACACACACACACACACACACACACAGAGACAGCTATGCATTGCGAGGAGATTTAGTCGCATAACATGGTGAGTGTTTACGGTATTGATCTTGAGGGTGGCCTTTGGTGTAAAACAGCTGAAAGCAAACATTTGCTCTCAGCCGTAATCCAGCGCAGGAAAAGTGCTCCAAGTGAGCTGTTGTTTAATTCTTGAGATGTGGCAGTGTGCCTGTATCAAGATGTCCTTCTCCAACCCACGAAACGCAGATTTGCTAGATCTGTTTGTGCCTTCCAGTTTGTAATTAGCTCTGAATTCTCAAGAGGCAGCGCGTCCCCGACACAGCGCATCGTGCAGGGCAGGTGTCTGTTCAAGCCGTCCTATCAACAGCAGGTTTAACAAGTTAGCCACGCCAGGCAATATACATGAGGTGAAAAGAACTGGGTGGTTTATCTGCAGCTCTATGATAAACCTGTGTGGGCTAACAGCATATCTGTGGTTACTGTAACAGAGTTTATAGTGGCCTTATTATGATTTGCCGTGTGTTAATTGCCTGTAGGCATACAGTCTGACGTGTCTGCACTGCTTGGTTCTTGTTGAGGTATTTGGCCCCTCCAATCTTAAATGCAGATATACATTATCTTGATCATTGTGCAACGTTATGCTAAGTTTGCCATTTTCCAAATAACATTTGACAGAGACGATGGTCAGGATGATGCTGATACTGATACTGCAGCTAGTCGCGTTTGAACGAGTCAGTAAAAATTTAAGATAAAAAAGGGGAAAGGAACAAAAACAAAATGTGACAGGCTACTGCAAAATATTACCAACCCCCATAATAACTTACACCTCAGGTAAAAACCAAATATGAAAACTGCTTTGACATTTGGTCAGCAGAGCAGGTATGGATCTCTGGGTAGTGCAACCCTTGTCATAACACCTGATTGCCAGCCAGTCAGTGCTGTCAGTGAAAAGGACACATCAGGTTTTATTTGACAAGGACAAATTTTTTTATGTTTACTCCAATTGGGCAGAATTAACATTGTGAAGGCTTTCTTAATAGAGAACAGCTAATCCAGAGGGAAAGCACCTTTAATTAAATACCAAGATACCTGCTGAGGCTGGATGCTGTGTCCATTTGCTGTCTTTCACATTGTTCATCCATTTGGATTCTACACCTTCCCGTCTCTTATCTGTCACACCTCGACTGAGGAAAACTGACTCGCCAGAGCTGCCTGATGCCGCGCTTGTCAAGTCCAGCTGTTTGACACGGACAGCTTCATTAAAGTAAATCTCTTCTTCATCTCAGCATTAATTTCTTTTTATCTACTAATTAATAATTCATATCAGGAAAAGATAACATTGACAAGATCTCAGATTCCAGAGATTGCCTTATGCAGGTCTGCTGTCACTTTACGTTATTAGCACAATACTTAAGAGGTTTAAAGTCACATTACTTGATGCTGCTAGTCAGTTGATTGTGACATTTAAATTCAACATACCGCTGCCAAGAGAAATGACATGGATTCAACAAAAAACAGCGTGTCGCAGCTTGTGCTTATTAAGTCCAATTACAAACCCAAACAAATGTTGTTTGTTTACGGGGATCTGGCACTGAAATTTGAACCAGTCTGAAAAATCACAACCTCATTTATTAAACAGACACATCCGAAAGCCATTCGCCACAGAAATCCCATGTGGGTTGGACTGGGCCGATGCCACAAGAATCATGAGAATAAAGCACCAAATTGTTTAAAATAACATACTGATTTACAAAATGCTACAAAAAGCTACACAATGTAAAACAGGAAACTCAACAACATATTTTTTTATGTTCTCTCTAGAAGCAGCAGTACATTTGGGAAAAAAGGTAAATTCATAAATTAGAGTACATTTGTTATTCTGAAGTCCTACATGCCTTAATGGAAGTTAATGATTATAAACTGGTGTCTTGCATACTTTGTTATTTAGAATATGCTTTCAGGAAAGTTAAACCATATATGTCAAGGCCCACAAACACCTTCTAATCATGCTGCATGGATAACACGACAGACCCAGTGTGTCAAAAAGCAGTGGGTATTTCCCACAGTTGTGTCAATGTAAGCAGAAGAAAAACAAGATTAGAGGGAAAGTTGTTTGGACCAGAATAAACAAAAAGGCAAAGGGAAGAACACGCGGGCTTCAGTGACCTTTGCGTGTGGTTCTGTCTGAAACATAAGTGAGCTAAGATGAAATATAAATAGTTTACCTTTTCAGCAGAAACTAATGCACATTAACTGGACGCTCATAATGGCCTCCAAGTCACAGACAGTGAGGCTCCTCTAACCAGCAGTTGAATTATCATATGACTCAGTAATATTGCATAAGGCACATGTGAGAGTCCACCATCTCCAAAAACATCAGTACAGTTCCTCCTGTATGTCTTACAGTGTGTGTACGGTGGTCATGTGGCTCAGCAACCCCAATGTGTTTTGACAAGTATATCATTTAATTTTATTGGATCTCTGTGAATGTATCCGACTGGCCTACAGTCTCTTTCTCCTGAAATCCATTCCCACACGTGTCAAATACGTCAACACTCTGGGGACCAGCACCATCACTGAAAGGGTGGAGGAGCCAATTAGGTCCAGAAGCTAATAGGAGATCCATTCTGGTAATGCTCCAGGTTACAGTTATTTACTGAGAAAGTTATGTCAGCTGGTTGATTTGTCTGCCCATTAATGGTGTGTTCATGTGAAATATCTAGCCACACGGTGTATATATGGTGCATTATGTATTGAATAATAAGTAACCCTAGAAGAGTATGTCAGGCAGGTATTGTGTTGCAATGAGGCTCTGTTTAGTGATGTGTTTCACTGAATATTAATTTCTTAACACTAATTATATCACCTTACACATATTTCATGCCTGCTGTAGTTACATGGTGAGGTGTACACACACAGTACTGTATTAATTGTCTTTACAGTGCAGTTGACAACATTTAAATATCGCCAACACGTTCACAAATGCATCTCTATATTTATAAAGCATGCACATGCAAATACACAAAGTTGCTAAAGTGACTGCCTTGCTGTTAAAAGCAGACCAAAATAACTTCTACACAACCAATGCTCTGCTGGATAGAAATGCATCATCACACATTTTTAATTCGAAAAATAGCCCATTGGTCTTGGTCTTCTGAAGCATGAGCAACAGGCAGTCAAAACTCAGGGTGCGTAGAAATAACAGTGAACCTCTGAATCTCATTGATAGGCTTTTGAGCTAGACACACACACACACACACACACACACACACAATATTCCCCTGAGAGGTGTGAAAGTGGTTTAGCTAGAGTTGTTTGAAGATATCAGGCACCCTTTTGTACAGCCACATGTGTGCTGCATACAGACACATATGCACAATGAATGTCATTGGACGAGGAAATGTCCTAATTGGCTGTGGCTCCTGTAGAGCTTTATAAAATATCAGAGGTAAATGGGGGTGGGGGTGGTGGTGGTGGGGGATTAATAGCAGAAGTTGAAAGAAAAGACTGTATATGCCAGGAGAAAACTAAGTTGCTTCCCAATTATAGTGCTATTTGGTGTGTTTCGTCTCAATACCCTGAAACAGGAATTTGAGGTCCATCCAACAGTGTCTCCCTGTTGACTTTAAATTAGTAGCACTAGTTCCGGATCATTCCAACTCCAGCAGATGGTGCCTGACACACACAGACCTTTAAGGTGCGGAAAGAAAAATAATTTACAACGCTCACATAAAAGCTCTTCTTTTGGCCATGAATCTCAGCTTTTAAAAGACCCAAAAATTTAAAGGTGAAAGAGAGATGAAGTGGGGTGATGACTCACGCGTCACTTTGAGCAATTCTTTTTTCAACCTCTTGTGTCAAGTGCCAAATATAAGCCGGGGTTGTACTAAACAGCCTTTCAGTGGCAGCTTCCTTGACATTTTCCTCAAGAGTCTGTGAGTCTTTTGTTTGGTGAACAAAGCAAGCATAGATCCTGCTGTTTGTATGACCTTTTGGTCTTAGCTTTGATAAATTATTGTCTAATCAAATACTCTCCCTGCAATTGATAATATCTGTAAATAGCAATGTCCACAAAACCCACATCTTTGAAATAACAATAATCTTCAATAGATTAGACAAGCGATGTTACAAGGTGAGTACTACTTAACAGGGTACATTTGTCAATTCTGTTTAAGATGTTTCTTTCCATCCTTGACTGTTATTATAATGTTGTGCTCACAATCTTAGCATGTTATGAAATACAGTAAAGTAGAGCGTACAGCATTATTGGTGACTTTACCAAGGGTTCCAAATAGGGTAAATACACCCTCTAGGGGTCAGAGGAAAACACTGGCATCCAAATTTCTAAATTAAGAATTGTTTAGCCCCTTTAGCTGATATATTTGACTTTAACATTGAATCAAATGACTCCTGGTTATGTAAATGGTTGCTCGTAGTACAGAATCCACTGAGAATTAACAACTGATGCTTAGGTTCCATTAAGCTAATTGCTACTTTCAACTCATTGTTTTGGTTCTGCATAAACTGTGTGGTTGCTGACCATTGGCTCTCACAGCAGCCATTTCCCGTAGACAAACCCAGATTAGCTAAGTGTGCACTACCTGACCGGCATAAAATGGGAGAAATGCTGGGAACTAGTGGCTGGTCGAGGTGGTCATCAAGCATTGCTCGCATCTTGAGATGTTCCTTTTGTTTGTAAGTAAAAGTAGGGTAAAAAAAACAAAAACAGACATGAATACTGAACTTAAGATCGTCAGGTGGCCAGAAACACTCCAGTGGGGTGCTCACATTGCTTCTGTGTCTAGGCAATTGTTTGCTAACAATATGGGGATTTTGTTGGTTATACCCAGCTCAGAGTGTTTAAGCTGCTACGTTATTTGTTGTGAAGTTGCTCTGTTTCAGCATTGTGTGATGCCATGGACGGATGAAGAAAAAATATCTATATACAGTGTGTTTTTTTTGTGTACTGGCAGCATTAGTGACACCCTTTCATTTGAGGTTTTAAGGTCAATCACACTCATCAATTTAATGTTATTACAATTAGCTGATTCAATACCAATTAACCACTTAACCATGTTAGAGCAAGCTCCTACATAATAAATGCTGCAAAACCACCACTTTTGAAAACACCTCTTGTTATATTCTATCAAAAGCTGCAATTTATTCTTTCTTGCCTTAGAATTGTGGACGCCTTTTAGTGATTACAGAGCAGTTTGAAAGGAAATCAAAAAAGAACCCACATATCTTTTACATAATTGGCAAAAGTGACAACCACAGGACAACACTGCGGTTTCTGTTGTCACCACCAATTCATCTGGCCATGTGACCTTTTTGCAGAATCACGTGTTCCCTCTGAAGTCCTACTGTGGTCTGTTGATTTTGTGATTGCAAAATTGGTGAAAGCAGCTGCTCAAAATCTGATTTTAACAAGTTGGGTTACACACTGAGGGCACGCATTCTCACACATGTAAACATTATCCTCCAAAATCCCATTTTCACTTAAAAAAGGACTGACATATTTTCACAAGTCTTTTCAGCTTGTTGCATGTTATCACACACTTTGGGGACTTTTGTACCTTCATTACAGCTGCTAATAATAACTCACTAGCCACTAAGATGTGTTTGTCATACGCCTCTTCCCCTCCCTTTGAATGCAGCCATGTATGTCCACAATAAATTTAAACAAACAGCCTTCCTGCAAATATTTCAGCTGGCTTCAGTTTCATTAAAGGACAAGAAAAGTAACCAAATTATGCATAAGATTTTTACCTAATTGTGTGGACTGAGGACTGGGAAGTTTGGTCATGTGACAGATAAACCTTTCTTTGACAGTGGGTGATGATAAGTCGGTGGTGTGGACACAATTTATGTGATATAACGGGAATGCACTGTTTATATTTAGCTAATATTGATACTACTGCTATAAATCTGCTAATCACTAATGCAAAGAATCTGCCTGCTTCGCTGCCTCTCTGTTCCCAAGACGGCCAACAGTGCCATCCAGGTCAGTGTGGGGATACGCAGGATTATAAACTGCCTGAGTTGACTGCACAGTAAACACAGACATGGATCATGCAGGGAAAAAAAACCTGCTTTATTTACTTCATTTCTTTCTATTCAAACATCGCAGTTGTTGTACACAGGTACATTGGGTATAGCACTTGATTTACTTGGGGGCGTACAAGCCTCTGTTGAGCAGGCAAGGTGTTTCAGGAGCAGAGACGCTGCATGTGGATGTTTGTGTGTGCACAGACACCACCTTCCTACGCGTGTGTCTGTGTATTCCGTGGGCTGTAATGGAAAAGCAGCCAGGGGTGTGTGCGCAGTATGCGGCCTCACAAGAGACAAGTCCGGTTGTTAGGTTGGAGCTTCCCTATGCCCTAATGAGGTCGATGGAGGCTTGTTACCAACCTCCCCTTCTCCTCTCCTTCCAGTGGGCAGAAGCTTTACCATTTTCACCCTTATGGCTTGATTTGAGACGGTAATGGTTGAAATCACCTCAACAATAACCTTTAAGTCTTACTGTATTAATAGAATTGATGCATAGCATTCACAAAAAAAGACAAAAGCAGTCTACAGTATAATTCCCGTTAATCATTTACTGTCTTTCCATCTTTTTATGATAACTATTTACAGACCTATCTCAGAAGGCTGCCAAACCAATCCCAATGCACCTATACATATGAAGGATGCTGCAAGAAAAAGAATTCTGTAATGATGTGCAGAGAGAAAGGGGGCATAATTGCAATGCCAAGATAATGACACAGTAATTGCAACTCTGGATGAGCAGGTTTATTTCCAGCACAGTAAAAGTCATAGCAGCTACCACCTACAGTACACAGCCAGCATGGAGCAACTGGCTTGACTTGTTTCTTACTCATACAGCAACAAAAGGGGGCTATTTTCCGAAAAAGGGAATTCACAAGATAGTCATTGACTTTGCCAGCATCAGTGATTTTGACCTGGCATCTAAAAGGGGTGTGACAGATAGAAAACTAATTAGGATGAGGGCTCATCACAGGGTAGAATCAAACACTTTGACAGTACTGACACGGGCTGATACTGGGAATTAGGAAAAGGTTTAATGTTGCAAGAGCTGGTGAGGGGTATGATTAAATCTGTAGCATTAGAACTGCATATACCTCGCTACACAAACAATTCCATGAGAAATATCAGGTGTGAATAATTGGCAAAATCAATTTAGAAAAGACTTATATAAGTACCCTCATATAATATCCACACAAATTTGATTTATGAATCCATTGTTAGTAGACGCTTTTAGTTGGTTTAATTTGAGATAACTGTTCTTTCAAAACAGGTTTTAAATGGGAAGTTTTCACATTTCAAACGCATTTCATATTGTTCATATTGTTGGAGCATTTCAGACAATTCAAACAAATGGAACATGGAGGAAAGAGAGCAAAACAACACTTATGCGATTTGATCGCGTATTGTAGAGGAGTAATGAAGGTGCTGTAGTAAATGCTGTGTTTATGTTTGTGTTAATGGTCTGTCGCATCTATGTGTTGTTTGTGTGTGCAATGTGGAACTGTGTGTGTGCATGACTGTGCGTTTCTGTGTGTTTGATGGAGATTAGCAATCAAATATCAGGGCTCTAGAATAGCAGCGATTCAATACAACCACATTCATGATTAAATACGGCTTATTGTAAGATTAACCATGTGGTTTATTGCAAGGTTTAATAAAGTGATGCCTGCATTGCTGCTGCATGATTGAATGATTGAAGATTTGGAAATGGAAAATGCCTGATTATCTGTTTTTCTCTGCCTAATGCCAGTTAAATGCCATTTAAAATGTTACAGAAGATTCAACTGCAACTAAAAAACAGTTGCTGTGTATGAGGCAGAATACCACCTATGTACAGTGACAGCAGGATTACAGCACATATATAATACTTTAAGTTTTTTTCCATATTGAAAAATATTGAAATAATTACGTATAAATATTTTTGAATTATACAGAAGTTGTGGTTGAACCGTTTTTAATTAGGAGATGCTTAGAATTACTGGGTCAAGTAAATGATTGCACCATGCAATCATTTAATAAGTGCCATCATTTGCTGGCTGTAATTTCAAACAATAACATGGAAGCTAGTTAACTATTACAAACTAGGCCCATATATTTATACTGTTGTAATATCCATGTTTACAAATCAGATGATTCAATCTCTGTAAGTATTATAACCTGTCAATGTTTTTTAAGTGTTGGCTGTTTCCTCTTGGAATGAATTTTTTTACTTTATCTGATGAAAGAAAGAAAGCAGCCAAACCCTACATGGAAGACATATAGTTACTGGGTACAAGACAAACACACTCACTTGTGCTTCTTATCTGTTTCTGTTGGGCAGTTAAGGCCAGGGAGCTCGACAGTCTGCAGAGAAAAGCCTTGTCACTACTGTGGAAATCCAGGATAGACAGATAATGCCTCCTTTCTTTATAGATCAGTGCTGGGGTCACCTGGGAATAAAGGATGCGGTTAGATGCAAGACTGAGGGATTCTGGATAGAAAGTGAGGTCAGGCTATTTAAGGATTATATCCAGGACAGGTCAACTGCTTACAATACAGAGGTCACCTGGTTGGCTACGGCCCTATTTAACCTGTTTCATGATGAGAGCTGGATACACTTTAGCTGTTGTTCTGTGATCATCTGTTTAATAAAAGATGTACAAACGAATAGCTTATACATGTAACACAGCTCCAAAACACTTTAGTGTCCTAGTCTTAGTACTTCCAGTTCACACAAATTGATTAAACTAACTTCAAATTCATCAATCATTGCCTCTATAACAGGGGTGTAATTACATTTTTGCATTGTGATTCATCAGTTTAATGAACAGCTGTGCTTAGTGACTGCATGCAGCCTCTCAAGGATATTGTCTTCATGGTAAAGTAGCTTTGTAACTTTGTTTCAAATCATTTTGGTAGTGTAACTGACTGATAATTGATTTTCTAAGCCCCACCACCCTTAGATACTGTTGCCTAACATGTCCGTTCTAGCACAGAACATATCTGGTTTAAAATTCATAACAGCGGCAGATTTACCACTTGAAATTCATAATCATTTTTGAATCTACGAGTCTTCACAAAGAAGTAAACAAAAGCAGGTTTTTCCATTTCCAGTAGAAAACCTCAGATTTTGTCAGCTGAAATTGCAACTGTCATTTAGCTAGCTAAATAATGCTACTCTGAAAGCTGGTCGAAATGTCCGTCTTGGAAACGTTTCCAGCTGACTCGTTTTTAAACAAAAAACATTTAAATGGTTCCTTAATATGCACTTGATGGCTACAAGTGGCACATGAAAGTGGCACAACCCTGTTTTGATGCTTACTGTAATAAAACAAGAAACACAGAGGTTCGTACAGAGGACTAACAGATGAATGTGACTAATGTAATGCTATCTTAGGTAAAGTTTTGGTTGGGGTTGCTGGAGTGAGCTTCCCCCATATCTGCTTGAGAACAGGACAGAGCCAATAAACATTCACCTAAACTCTGATAGAGTAGCATCCAGGACCAGCTTTTACACAGTGGATGTTCCAGTCTGAATTGTTGTCAAGTCCAAAGAGGTTTACTGTACAGCATCGCCTTGGTTTCTATCCCGACATCTATATAATATGTGTAGACTTTAACTGTTTACCCAGCTTCCAGTCTCTGAGCTAAGCTGGGATTAACATGCCTCTATCTAAGATGTATGTTTCTCGGCACTGGACACACTAATAAGGTGGATTGATATTTTCATCTAACACTGAGTAAGACAGCAAACATTTCTAAAAACATCCAAGTGTTTCACCTACAACCTACGAAGCATTTAGAACGTTTGGTATTTTATGCACTGACAAAGTTATCTACCCAGAGTGTACTTTCCAAACTTCCATGCATAACTCACAAGTATTGACAGTGTAGCTGCTTCAAACAGTTTATCTACACAAGTGTTAAGAATGCTTGTAGCCCAGATTGCCCTTTTTAATGGCCTCATTGTTTTTCAAGTCCATCATTCTAAATACTCTCATGCCGTTTTATTACAGCAAGGCATTTTGTGTCCTAAACTGTGGTGTACTGTAGCAAAGAAAAGGCCTGAGCCCCAGTCTTAAGAGAGAATGAACACAGTCCATCTGTTTGTCAATTAGACTAAGAACAAAAAGCAATGAATTGTGGCATTTAAATATGAATTGGATTTAAAGTGGATTAAAAAGTGGATTGGATTAAATAAAGTTATGTTATTTAGCATACTAGTTGCAAGGTAACAAACACGTTTAATCAGTGCATGTGCATGTATTTGTGTGCACTTCTATGTGCCCTTATATTTGTACATGTCTGTTGGTGAATATAAAGTTAAACCATTATTTAAGATGAAAAGTGCATTGCACTCTATGTCAGATTGTGTTTCGCATATAAAAAGACTTTACAGTTCTCCAGTTTACTGGCAGCACTAATCTCCAACACAAACACACAATGCCCGAAAAGGGTCCAACAGTTGAAGCCTAAATAATTAAAGTGCACACTCACACTGGTATTACACATCTGAAATGATGCAACTGGTGCAACAATTTTCACCTAATTTCAGCTATAATAGTCCATTTGATATGTTTTTAGCATTGCTTTCACACTTTATTTATTTGCTGGCTGCCAGGTTTGTTTAATAGGACATGAAGAACACCCACTGGGCTACTTCATTTTCTATCTAAGTTAAAGCTCCCAATTGCATCCTGGTTATTTTATATATTTGTATGTTAGAGTTTTCTGAACCAGCAGCTTATTCACTGTTGCTCTTATTTACACATCACAGGACACACAGCAGCTTCTGAGCTGAGCGAATAATGGAGGATTGCAACACATCTGGCAGGTGCCTGGCACTGCTTACAGTGGGTCTAAATAACCAGAACTCAAACAATAGGCACAAATTAAATGCAATATTTTCACAAAAGCTGCTAGAACGATAGCCAATTACTGGATAATACACTGCAATGCGTTACAAAAATGAAATTTGTTGTGACACCATTGGGTTGTTTTTAGCCCTGTCTTCTTTGTTTGACAATCACAAAGTGCATATGTTTGTTAGAAAACAGAGAGAAAAGAGTGAAAGGTGTGTAATCAAAGCAGGAAATCGCAGCACCTAGAAACATAAGTACAAAAACAATGGTAATGATCAGCAACATAGTTAAATGTTTTATCTATTGCAAATTTAAATTATTTTAGTAATATGACTTAATTTATCGTGGTTATTATTTCATTTTCTAATTTGTGTATCATTTAAACATATTTCAAAAACTTTTTGAGCAGCTTCAGCCTTAAATACCATATTTGGCATCTGTGTAATTACATGAGGCAGCTTATTTGCTCTATTGCACTGGCATACACAAAGAAAATTACACATCGTGGTCTATAAAGGTTCTGGTTTGCTTCACTCGCTCTGGCTTTGTACTTTTTTTCCTTCTTAAAGTAGAGTTTTCTGTGGCTGGACATATATGATATTCTCTCACATCTAATCAGTTTGCTTTGTGCTGCTTTTTCACGCCTTCATTATTGGTCGAGTGCCATGAACTTATCAAACAGACAAAATGACACCAGACTGGGCAGAAAGCCAATTTTTCAGACAACCCCCTGTCTAAGAACTTTGTTTGCTCAAAATCCTTAAAACCAAGCACACCCCTGTGCTTGACTTGAATGAATAATTATCAGAGAATATAACTGATTTCCCTCCAATCTTAATGTCCAGATAAAAGTCCTTACTTAGCCTGGTCTCAGCCTGGTCTGATCAAGATAGGCTCAGCACAGTCCTAAGTGTGTTAAGAATCGTTGTGAGTGAAGGATGCATCAGCTTTGTCCAGGTCAACAAACTCAGATCATCCCATCTTGTGCCACTCTGTAGACCACCTGGCCCTTATTTACAGTTTTTTAAAGAATTTTGAGAATTTATCTCTGACCTTGTTAGCCATTCTGATGAGGTTTTAATTAATATCTAGTTGAAGAAGGCCTTTTTGATAGTTTGGGTTTTACACAATTTGTGCATGAACCTTGATTCTGGTTTCTGCCCGACTGACTCTCTCTCTATCACATCTGTGGTGTCAGATAACTTACATTAGCTTGTCCTTTTAATGTTGGTTCCGATGTATTTACTGCTCACTACATTGTTGCGTAAATTTTAACTTAATGGTGAGTAATTACCTGTGGTCCTGGCTCCTTTCACAGCAGTGATAAACCCTGTTGAAAATTGTACCAGTGACTTAGTGTGTTGGATTCAGTTGTTCCAAGTTCCATACTCTGGTTTACTGAAGAAACACATGCTCTTAAGCAGGCCTCTTTTACCTCTTTCTACCTCTCACGGCACAAGTGCGTATTTAACTTTATTTTATTGACTTCTGAGGTTAAACCTCTACTTAAGAAACCACACCTTGATCCAGGGTCTCTGAATAATTATCTATCAGTCTCTAACCTTCCTTTTTTTTCTCTTTTGGCCCACATATTTAACAGTAATCGTTTTAAAATTTTTCAATCTGCTTTCAGGGCCTGTCACTCCACTGAATTTGCACTAAAGTGGTGAATGATCTTCTGCTTGCTATGGATTAGGATTCCACTTTGGTGCTTCTATTGCTGGATCTCAGTGCGGCTTTTGACACCATAGAAGACTGTATACTTTTAGACCAACTGAAAAATCAGAGAAGTCTGGCCAGAGATGCCAAGTTTCTGGTTTGGCTCTTGTGTGATTAAAGTGTTTCCCTACGAGAACACAGCATTTCCTACAGTATGTACAACATCAAAATGTTCTGATGTGAAACATGGAGTACCCCAGGGCTCTGTTGGCTCTCTGCATTTCTCTATATATTTCTGCTTTGGCCAAAATATATGTCTTCATGGAATTCATTTTCACTGCTACACTGAAGAAACTCAGCTTTATGTACCTGGCAGATGATCATAACCCAAGCATAAAGTTGGAGACCTTCTTGTCTGCTATGAAAAACTTTAAAAATAATAAAAGTTATACTTTATAAGAACTAAAAGTCTTCAAATGGAGCATAATGTTGCAGCTGCATTTTAAACTAAAACTAGAAAAATTGAAAATTTTACACCAATTTTATCTTTCCTTTATTGGCTTCCTTTGCATGTCAGAACAGACTTTAAGATGCTTCTAATCATTTACAAAATTATAAATTTCTTTGCCTCTTCATACCTGTCTGATCTCCTTAAACCTTATATTCCACCCCGTGCTCTTCCCTCTCAGAATACAGGCCTGTCCCAAGAGTCAAAAAAGAAGTCAGCAGGGTGCAGGGCCTTGTCCTGTTGACATCTGACACTGTGACTCTGTTGAGACCTGAATCCAAACTAAAAACTCATCCTTTCACTCATCTTCTTACTTACTTCTTTTATTACTTCAGGCCTTGTGCCTGTTACTGTTATACTTCCGGCAAGTTGGTCTCAGTCTCAATTGAGCCTAGTACTTATAGTCTATGTTTGAGAAAATACTGTAAACTTTCTGAAATCCACTGCATCTCTCTTACCCTCTGTCTTTTTGTATTTCACAAACACATGAGCATTCAAGCTGTGTGGCCGTATCTCTCTCTCTCTTCTCCCTCTCTTTCTTCCTATTTCCTCCTTGTCCTGACTTTTCACTCTGGCTTCTCTATGTTGGGCCATCAGCCATTTGGGACCTTTTTCTCTTCCCTGACTGTCGGTGCCTCGTTGTAGATGTTTTGGATCTGAGTCTTTGTCCTTCAGGAGATTTAGCCTCTCCTCTTCTCTCTCTCTCTCTCTCTCTCTCTCTCTCTCTCTCTCTCTCTCTCTCTCTTTCTCTTTCTCTCTCTCTCTCCATCCTTTGTGTGTTTGTTTCCTTTCTCCTATCTGTGTGATTTGTGTGCTTGAGCTTTGCCTCTTGTGTGTTAGTGTAGTCCTCTTCCAGGTATCCTTGTCTCCATGGTAGAGAGGTTGTGCTGCCCAGTGTCTTTCTATTTGGTGGCAAATGGAAGTTGATTGACATTCTCTCATATTCTCATATATGTCTTATATAAATATATATATAATTTTGTCAACCTGATTGTCCATACTGTAATTTTAGTATTTTGGTCCATTCTGTTCTATTGCATGGCTTGAATAGTTTCTGCCATTTATATCCTTTTTAATGTATTTTTTGTGTGGTTTTCCTTATCCAAATCAAGGATCTATCCTAGGGATAGAGGGTGTCATATATGCTGTACATATTGTAAGGCTTGTGATTTGTGATATTGGGCTATATGAAAATATTGACTTGACTTGAATCGGATCCTTGTCATTTTCAGAGAATCCGTGGTAGTAGTGGCAAGAAGCAGTTAGGTTGGTGTTGTATGGTATTGTATTGGTTATGAGGTATTGAGGTGTATGTAAATAGTTAAATATCCATTCAACTGTTCACTATTTTATTCTCACTGTGCACTCCAAGATTTGTGGCTATTAAGCTAAGCCTTTCTGCTTTGTTTCCTAAATCCTCCGTCATGGCGATCAAAGGAGAAGCTATAAGCACTGAATCCTATCAGAACTTTTTCCTCAAGTACCACAGGGGTCACATGCTAAATTAAACATTTTCCAGAACCTATAGGGACAGCGGCAAAAACATTTTTCTTTTGAGGAAATGCCTTCATGTGCAAATTCTATTCTATTCGTCTATTCTATTTCAGTGTTCTGGTTTAAGAGCTGTTATTTCAGTCATTCAATTTAGAACAGCCTCGATAAAGTAGCTGAGTAGATTGTCACCATGTTTCTTCGGATTCTGGCTCTATTCTGGCTCTATTTCTCCAACTAGAACAACAGTCATTCTTGAGAGCAACATTAGACCATTGGATCTAATGGTTGGCAGGTATTCAAAGGTTCAACCAGGCTATTAGAACCCTGTTGTGTAATTATCAGGTCTACTTTACCTTGCCCTTCAAACATTGTTTCCTGTATCATATCTTTGAGCTTGCACGACACTAAATCGGCTTAAGAACAATAAAAAAAGAATTAGAACAGGCTAATTTCTTATAATTTCTACAAAACTAATACAGCAGAGGACCCTGCATACTACCCTGAGGAACCCCACAACTAACAAGCATAGCCTCTGACAAAAGCCTACCAACCTCTATTCACATGTTCCTTTCTGACATACACGTCAGGCATGTGTATTTATCTTAGATATATTTTTTTTCTTAGGAAGAAGGGGCTGAACAAAATTGTTTGCCCTGAAAGACCCTTTTTGTACATGTTTCTGGTGCAATGGCAGAGAATGCATTCGCTTATTCAGTGCTTAATCACCTCACCATTTGATAAATTTGCCATATCCGTCACAAGAATAAAATCAACAGTACAGTGGGATATGTCACAAACATAGGCTGGCTTGGCAATCAATTGGGTCAGACCAAATCATTTCTGTATGTTTGCATAAGCACTCTATATAATACAGTGCAGCCCCCGGGGCAGCGGGTGGTCTGCTTTCTTCAAATATCAAAGTGAAAGAAGAACAAGTTATTCATGGGGTGCCCAGGTCACAATGGAAAAATTGCCTACCCACAGAGATCTGTGTTCAATCCTTCAGAGCAGAGCTGTTGGCTTGGCTAAGTGCCCTCAACAATTACAAGTAACAGTGTTTGTGGGTGGAAGCCAGTAGGGGGTAAGCATGTGTAAGTCCTATTGGATATAGGTGCCTACAATAGGTGTTACAGTAGTACAATATCTAAGTACACAGAGAAAATTAGTGAAATGCTCAAAGGTGTAGTTGCCTATGAGTCAAGTCAAACTGTACTTAGAAAAAGAAAACAAAAGAAGATCATCTGTCCCATTAAATCAATAACACCATAGTAGGAGAGCACAATTAAGGTAGCAGACAGCCAGTACACGGACGGTACAAACACCACAGGGACTAGAAGATTGCCATGGTGACACTGCATTATAAATAGGAGACACCAGTTCAATTTATAGCATTCAGCAGGTATCCACTCTGTTGAAGATTCCTTGTGCAAGAATATGTTTTGGGTCACTGACCCTGACCTCTGATTTACCTGTGGAGGAGGGCATGATCATGATTATTATAATGATCAGGTACAGACCACAGAGGACATCATTTAAAGAATAGGAAATATTCACGGCAGGAGCGAGAGAGCAGAGGTTTTAGTTTTTAAGCAAGCACCAACTATCAGGCCAGCAGTGAGAACAGTCTCAAGTACTGTAAGTAAGGAAGTAGAGCGGGCAAATAAATAAGATTAGACAGCACAGGGCATCTGCAGGGTACACACACAGGCTGGTGCCCCTGAGCAATGCTTACACATCCTAACAGGAGCACTCTTCCCTTACTCACTCCCTTACTTCACTCTTTCTTCTCTCACTGCTTTTCTCTAAATCCTTACTCTCCATGCAGTGAGGCTTTCCTCTGCCCTCCTCTAGTAACATTTCTTATTATTTTAGCTGCCTACTGGGCTTAAACATACTAGATGCTCAGTTTTTGGTGTTGTAGTGCGCTCTACGTTGCTCACATAAACTTACTATATGCACATAATATGGACATAACATAGTTAAATACACCTAGTTATGTACATCCTTCTTTTATGTAGCCACTTTTGCATGTATAGTTGCTTGTTTGTTATTGTAATGTATGCATCAATATATTACCTGTATTCAGCTTTAGTTGGCTTTAAATTGTGGTCTGATCATCGTTGCAATGACAATCTGAACACAAAAGAGCAGATGAACAATAATTACCTTTACAGGTTTTAACATTCACAGACATGGCTGGAGCAAGTGTGCAAACCTTTGTGGAAGTGTAAGGTAATCTAATCAGTGCAGTGACATTCAGATGTACTGTAGGTTAGACGTACCGGACCCTATTAAAAAATTCATAAATTGCTAAGAGAGCCTGTCCTTCGCGAGTGAAACGTGTCCTGAAAATCCTTGAGGGCCATGGGGGGTGGGGGGAGGCGTGTGAATGATTTGCTCTCTAGGATGACTCGTTACTACTAGCTCATACCAAAAGCGTAGTTCAATGAACAATACGCTCATGATTGACACATCTCTATTGCAAAGGTTTTGCCTACCCCAGGTTTATAAATACAGTACATGCCCATATATACAATGAAACAGTTTTTTTCTGTTGCTATAAATGATCCTCCTCTCCAGAATCCCTGTGAAGACATGAAGGACAAAAACCGCTGTCCTTGGTCTATGTAAAAAATGATTCTGCCGTTCAGTATAAGCAGTTATCAAAACAAAGAAAAAATCTTGTATATGTGTTTTCATAGACGATACTGTTTCCTTGCTGAGCTGAGGAATAGTAACACAGAGAAAACACTGAAAATGTTGTACGGAAAGACAAGGGACTTTGAACGATACTCTCCTGATTTGTCTAAATCAGTCTTCTGAAGCCTCATTTTAGCTTTGGTTGATACATTGGAATTGCATTAGGAAGCAATCTCTGCACAGCCTCTATGGCCAAAACTTGCTTCAGTGTCCGTATGGGCATGCAAGTGCTGTTGTGTAAGACTTGAAGACTTGCTTCCCCTGAAACCACTTGCAATCAATTAATTTTGAATTAAATCTGAACATATTAACATACGAATTCCAAGATAATATGTTCGTGTTTTGAATCTTAACAAGCCCTGGGTCAAATATGAGAATGTCTCAGAGAAGGAAGTCTACAACGGAGGATCCTTAACTGAAGAAAATGTGCAATTTTGAACAGCAAAGTCAGAGTCCTGATTGTAGGCAGTATAGACACAATTTTGCTACAGAATACATGCAAAAAAACTCTTAATACTCTATCGTTTATTCTCTCTTTAACTTTATTCAGCCAGATTTTTGTAGCAATGCCTTTCGCTGGAGGCAGGAGGTAACAGTGACAGATAACTACAACAAGGCAAAATTACAAAGACAAAAACAATCTGCAAAAACAATTACAAGAGTAAAAAATGAACTGTTGGGTTGTGGAAATGAAATTAGGCGCAGAGATTAAATGAGTTAGATCTAGATGGGGGTTTGAAATAGATTGTAGTCAGCAGGAGCAGCAACCTGAAAGGCTGTACAACCAATTACAGTGTGAGTGAGAGGGAAAGAAAGAGTGAAAATGAAAATGGAGTTGCGAAAGTGCAGGATGACATAAACATTAATCTAGAAAGGTATGAGGGAACTCCACTGCAAAGGGTTTTGTAAAATAGGAAGTGTCTGTGTATTTTTGACGTTATTCTAAAAAGATGAGACATACGGCTCTATTAAGTTTGCGACGGTGGTTTTCATAGCATTACAATGATGATGTGTAGTTTCAAATCTACCGAGGAACAGAGAACAAACACTGAAGAGTAGTGTCATTGTCTTCATCACGCAAATGATGCAAAGTACACAGATATCAAAGTAAACAGACTTTGATATCTCAATGTTCATACCCAGCGATATCCAGGCTGTAATCATATCCAGCATAGTACATATGATGTTTTAGGCAAAATGCTGTTTTGTTTGTAGCAGAAGCTCAGTAAATCTGTTAAATGTTATTATGTGATCAGAACCTCATGTCACAATAACTGCAACAAATACAAGGTGTTACACAGTTGGACTGACTGTCACAAGGTTAATAAAGGGACTCACAGCGACGATGCACAAGTATGCATTGTGGCTGGTTTGTGGCACATTGGTTAAGCACACAGACATTCTTCTGATATCATTTTTATGCAAGTCATAAAATGACAATGGAAAAATATACTTCAGTTTCAAAGTCATGTGTTTTTAGTCAGTTCAAATTAATGTCAATGATGAATGTGTGGTTGCACTCATTTTAATCAAAACAAAAGAGACATTTAGTTTGCTCTGATGGTGTGCTTTTCTGGCACGATACCACTAATTAGAGGTTTCTAAAATCTTTGTGATCTGTCTGTCAAGGGAGAACAGCTCCACTGTTCATTTGCCTCACCAGTTCTGACACTGTCAAATCTTAATATTGCTTTTTGTTTGTTTGTTTTGTGTTTGTTTTTTAAAAAGATGGCACTCAGATTTGGAGTAGGAGGATTTATTGCTGTTTTTAAATGCAAGAATGTTGGTGATACTCGGATACAGCCCCATGTAGAGCTTTGACAACAAGTAATGCTATGGAGCAATACTTTAATGAGTGTCTCCCCATTTTCCCCATTTATCTCATGCTCTATACACACAAGGATGTATGTATACACTCACAACCACATTGATGACACAACTCAAATACTTGCCATCTGCAGAATGTGGTAAGGCAAATGTTTAGTGCATGCAAGCCACACTGTTCCACTTATCATCAGTTGGTGGTGATTATGTGCCAAATTTAGCAAACCACCTGCAAAAGACAGGGAATACGGGGGTTGCTACCAAATTTAAACCTAAAAAAATGTTTTGTGAGGACGGAAAAGAATTCATGTTTGATCATGTTTGCAAGGCTTTAAGAATACACACAATGTGTATTGATGGAAACACTGAATGTAAATGCAAATGTGTTTGTTTACAAGAAAACTCCAAAGGGTATCTTTAACAGAAACGTACATTTTCCTGAAATGTCTTCATCACTGCTTTGTCACCGCTTTTTTTTCTTACAAAAAGTATGAAACAAAAAGCACATATACCTGCATATCAATATTCTGAAAGGCTGTTTTCTTGTGTTACATCTTCTTGCGTAATTGTAAACTGAGGGAAATACATAACTTTAATATATAACACTATGTTGTGGTGAATGCAGACTTCATGCTTATGAGTAGTTTTATACACAAGGCCACTTGTCAACAGCTATGGGATGCATTTTTTCCTTTAAGTTAATTCGAGATGTTTTGTAGTTTTAACAGATGGAAAAATGCTGGAGGCCTCCTACATAATTTTATAAACATAAGGAATCTCCAATATTACTCTAAATGAAATTGGACCCATTGTTGGGTGCAGCAGGGTGTAAGAGACTAACAAAAAAGTTGCTTCTGCAAAGCAATAACTGCAGACAATTCTTCATAAACTGTTAGCAAACATTAACATGAGCACTTGAACTACATTCAAACGCTGTTTTCTCTCTCTCTCTGTGTGTCTGCATGTTTTGCAGGGCCCGTTCTTGGCCTTCGTCACTTACAGCTAATGGATGTCTTTACCCAGTATGCCTACAATGACAGTTTCTATGATAATGGAACATGGAGCTTCAACGAAACAGATCAAGAGCAGAAGCACCCTTACAACTACTATGCCATGCTGCTTACTCTGCTCATTTTCGTCATCGTCTTCGGCAACGTGCTGGTGTGCATGGCTGTGTCCAGAGAGAAGGCTCTGCAGACCACCACCAACTACCTGATCGTCAGCCTGGCTGTCGCTGACCTTCTGGTGGCCACACTGGTTATGCCCTGGGTCGTCTACTTAGAGGTAGAATAGCTATATACTCTTTGCACATCATCAAAGACAAATAAATGACCTGACATTCCCTATGCAGCAGACATGCTCTCCCTGTCTCTATGCCTTGTTTACGCTCTGTGTTTATCTTGTGTCATTGGAACAGTGTCCAAAATAGTGATTTACAGACTTGCAGCATAACAACTATAAGAAGATTCCTGTTTCCATATTGACTCCTATCTCACACGTCTATACTGTCAACAAAACATCAGATGATAGGCTCTGAAAGCAATGAACATCATGTTTCAGAGGAAAATAACGAACTTAAAAGACAGAATTCAGATCAGCATTAAGAGGCAAAAAATAGCAAAGAATATTATGTTTACGACAGACATTTATGAAATGTGGTACCAGTAAAATACTGATGAAATGGGTTTAGCCAAGCAAGCTGCCAGCAGTTATCAGTAGGTCAAAGGCTCAAGGTGAAATAAGGGTGAAGGCTAATATGTTCACATCAGCATTGTAAATATCAGTCCTGCAGTGGTTAAAGGCCTGTAATGTAGCAACACTGTGTGACAACATCAAAATGTCAGAGCAGTCTATTCAGTCAGAGGTCATGTGTTTATGAATAATTCTTCCTAATTCTGGGACACATCACTTTGCATTCACAGCTGTGGGATAATGGAGACCTGTTTTATAAAAGCAGTTATGACACATCGACGCCCGCTAACCAGTGCAACCTAAAACAGAACAGAGACTCGGGGTCCAGCATAAAACCATCTCCAACCTACCAAATCAAGAGCAAACAGGATATGGGCTATCTTTAAGAAAAACCTCTCTCTGTCTCTTGACTGCTCATTTCTTCTGTCTATCTTCTTGCTCCTGGGGTTATTTCTGACCATCAGGCTTTAGGTCACGCTGTCTGATGTAGAAAAAGGCAATCTAAGACTACAGGGACTCTAATCCTCCTGTGTCTCTCAGTGAGTCATGATGATTATCACTCTGATCAGATTACATTGTTTAAATCCATAGATGTCACGGTCTCTGCCTGTCTCCATGCATGTTTGTTTGTACATAGAGCACAATAGTGATGGGACACGCGGTTCATTTTAGTGACTTAGTTGTTTAAGTCTCGTTCAGTAAAATTTACTACTCATGCATTATTATTCATTCGTTGCTTCTCATTCGCATCAAAAAGTCGTTCAACATGAACGATTCGTACTTGAACGACACATTACTACAGTACAATGGTAATAGGAAATATGTCACTCTGTAACAGTAATCTTACAGGAGTATGAATAATTTTACAAACTTTAACATGTTGCAAAAGATGAGGGTGAAGCTTAGTTCAGACCAAAGATTTATGACAAGTCATTACAGTTTTAGAACGTTACAGGGAAAAGTTGCAGCGCTGTAAACTGGCCCGTTTCAGCCCGACTCAGCCTGTCAAATCGCCAGTGGCTGGTTTTAGAACATAAGGAACATCACCTATTTCAACAGCCAATCACGTTGTAATGTTTCACCATTTCATTAATACTAGAAATGCAACTGTAGCAATCAAATCACTATCACTATCTTTATTTATATTTTAAGATGCTACAATATATATACAGCTACAAAAAAAAGCCTGAAAAACTAGCAGATAGCAGTACAGAGAGTCGTCGCTATGTAAACAGTACCGTTTCCTGTAGTCACATTGGTGTAAACTAGCAGGTTTCAGAACATTGCAGACGGGCGCATTGCAAGTAGTCGCAAGTTTCAACTTATCTCGTTGCAAATCTTTGGTCTAAACTGGGCTTAATAAATTACTATTCCTGTGATGTTCCTGTTACCAATAAAACAAAAGAACCATATCATTGGCACCAATTATCACTAAAGTTTGTTTATCCATAAAGTATGCAACCTGCATACTGTGTTTGTTTTTATCAGATTTATTTACTTGCTTTCTGTGTTGATGTGGGCATCTGGGTACACACAGAGGGAGCCTACATCAAAGCATTTTGGAAAAGAGGGAGTTGAATTGTAATCAGCCACGTATCAAGCTCCAAATTGTAGCATAAAACTTTTTGGACACATGTTTGACAGTTGTGTGATCTGTAACTTTATATTGGTGGAGACATACAAACATAACATCAGGCTACAAAATGTGTATTCAGTAGTTGCTCTGTTGGTTCTGCTGACATCTGTTTATTGTTGTTGGAGAAACCCACCAATGTCGTGTGGTAACGGTCGAAATTTTAACAGGGGTTGATTTTTGTTTTGATTTTTCGAGTTGAGCTCCATAATACTAAATTTCCCATGATGCAAATCAATAACATTGTTTAATTCGACCCTCCTTGATTGGCAATTGTTCACATCTTTCAAATTCCATGCCCCAAGTGTGTAAAACAGACTTTCCATTATACATTTTTAGTCTCCATGCCCAGGTCGAGATAACCCGGATTGCATCACAATGACATTGTCAGGGTTATGTTCTCAGACTTTACAAAGCTCCTACCAGAGCCACAGATTACATTATTCAACTGCTGAGTAGTACTCCTCATGACGAGTCAACTGTCCTTCATGAGTAAAATGTATACATAGACATAATTTATCACTAAGCTTTAAGCAATCTAGTGTTTGTGATGTGTTCTGTTTGATAATTGTTGAGATAATTTGAAAGAGGTCCGTGGCACGTAGGATGAATGAGGGTAAACATACAATATTGATGTGTTGCTATTTTTGTTAATTAAACATTTAATGGGTAAATTTAGACTAAAATAATTAATAATTTATTTGAGCCACAGGAATTCAAATCTAGATCAGAGAATGCCATTATTATTTCATTTAGGTTTAGAATTTATTACACTTTCATAATGTTTTCCTGAACATTGGGATGGGTGGGACGACACGCACCAAGTGCGGTGTTTATGGTTCCCTGTCCCAACGGAGAACAGGCCCATTTAAGCACTTTCTTACTTAGAAAAGTCTCCAGCCTCTTTCCTTTCTTATTTGTTTTACAGACATTTCTTTCCTACACGCAAAAAAAAGCAATTTGGCTGAAGTCCTCCTCGGATTAATATGCTGAGAACTAAGTACTGGCGTTTTGTCAAAGTCAAAATGGATTACCCAGCATGTGTTTAGAGTGGGATGCTCATCTGATTTTGACGTGTTCCCTTTAGGCTGTCAGGCCTTCTGCTAATGTGAAATGGGATAGACTGAGACAGTAGCAGTAGGACTGGTATAAATCCTTGTAAATAAGAAATTACTAGAAGTGGGAAGGTTGATTATAGATTATCTACCTACAGATTATCTGCAGAGAGGTTAACACAGTTCACATCATTTTGGGGTAAATACCAGCTAGTTTATAATAATCTCTAGGTTTGCATTAACGTTTTGAAAGTGAAGGTGACCCGTTACAGGAATCGCAGCTCACAACATCATTGACTGACAATGTTTTTATTTATTCATTTCATGTCCTTCGGACCATGCATCTTCTTTTTATCAAACTGTATTTTTTCAGTCTGGGTTTTTTTATTTGTTCTATAATACACATGACAACCTCAAACCCATCGCATACACGCTTGTTTTTTTCTTTATCTATGTGCGGACATGTTTTTTTTATTTCAGTGTCACTGACCGTGGCCCTGACTGAGTTTCTCATGTTGATTATACATCAGCATGAACTACAATGAGAGCTTAGTCACAGTGTGAGCAGGGCATTAAGCTTGCCCTTTATTATTAAATGCTGAATTAGCATTAATTACCACAGTTTTCACTTTCTGCACAGTGTGACTGATTTGGAGAGAATATGGAGAGAACATTATGCATGACTTTGTGGGCCAGAGTTTGTTTAAAATCAAGGTGAATAAATAGGCGCAGTTATTTACCTTTGGACGGGCTTCAGAACAGGCTTTTTGAGACTATTACATTCCATAATAATTATCCTATTTAAGCATATATTTGTATTGATTTCATTGCCTGAGACATGATGCTGTAAAAAGCAGTTTAATATCCACTGAATTTGTTTTCCCACATAGACCTGTGTTACAGGCCACAAGGACCTGTGATTTTTTTTCAGCTCTTGTAAGGCTCCTAAATGTCTTATGGTCTACATCTCAAATGAGGACGTAAAAAAGTACGATTGTGCTGGTGGAGCTGGTGAGAGGGGGCGACCGGTAGATTGTCATGTAAAGATCAAGAACAAGAACAATAAATTGAGTGATGGAAGTGAAGAGAGACGAACAGAATGCAGAGAACAAGAAAACAGTGTAGAGATACTGAGAAGACAAATGTCAGGAGCAAAAGGTTGAAAAATGCACAAAAAAAAAAAAGAGGCGAAGAGAGGAGAGGTTGCGACAGGGGGAAGGGCACTTATTAGGCTGTCAGATCATTCTGCAGTCACCGCTAGTGCTGTAGAAACCAGCAACAACATACAGCTCTTTAAGCTGGTGGTACGTTCTATGAAGACACAGTCAAGGGACAAAGATTAATCAGCCACAGAGAGGTAGGCGTTGCCCCCCCTCCCCACCATACGTATCTCTCTTACCCTTCTCAGATCCGTAGGAGGAAGCAGATAGGATGTAGTGTCAGGCGAGGTGCGTGGCATCGGACAGCTCAGACCTGTCAGAGCATCGCTGTTTATTTTAGTTTCAGCAGGGGGTTTCAGAATTTTCTAGAGAGCAACAGAGGTATGAATACTAATGGTTTTGATCATGTCTTTGATTAAAGGCCACCTGGGGCTGCACGAGGATACATGTCAAAGGATAATTATCTCACCACCAATGAGGGTGTCAATAGTTTTCCGATAATCTATAGTGTGTATTCCTATTGTTGGCAGTGAATAGGTGTAATGGGTCATGACGTCACTGAACAAACTAAATTTGCACCCTTTTCATGATAACATGAAGATAACAGACCTGTATGCCAGCTGTTTTTCACTTGCAATTTATCTTTTCAGATGAGTCACGGTTGTTCAATCTGTTCTATTTATCACCCACAACTCAGAGCACTCAGTTGTACTCTGAGAATTTGTTTTATGTTTATTCATTTTAACCTCATTCACTCTTTCCTCCTATGGTTCCCTTTATCCCCTCTCCTTTTCTGTTACCGGTGTGGAAATAATATGAAAACATTTACCATCAGGCTTGACTGTCATGGTTGCTTTTTGTTGCAAAAGGAAAACACATCATTTCTGCCAAGGTGCTGTGTTTGCCATGCAAGTGCAGCGGCTTTGTTCTGTTGACTGTTGCTGTAAACTGTCATTTGTTGCTGTTTTTCTCTTCTAGGTAGTGGGAGAATGGCGCTTTAGCAAGATCCACTGTGACATCTTTGTCACTCTGGATGTGATGATGTGTACAGCCAGCATACTCAATCTCTGTGCCATCAGCATTGATCGGTGAGTTCTCCACCGCACAGATTGTTAAATCCAGCTTGTCATGCTTCCTGCATTGATTTTCAATGGAAATCTTTACCTTCACAGGGGACAACTGCTACCTTTTAAGTGCATGACCATCAGTGCATATATACAGACACAACATCTTTATTTTATGCATATTAATGTCCTAATTACTAGCCACCAGCTGTTCCAGAGATGTAAATGTGAATTTCAGAACTAAAAATTGTAATCTAATGAACACCTGTCAGACAGGTGTATAAGAAAATAAAATCTAATGAAAATCGTGTGGAATCCTGCACACAAACCTTTTTAAAGAAGTAGCTATATTTCAGTTATATACCATTGTCAGGTTTAACAGTACAATAAAGCAGTATATGTAGCTGAAGGCTTCAAATATCTAAACAAAAGTGGTCAACTCACAGGAACACCTCAAATGATTACACATTCAGTAATTAATCGTAATGTATACATATAACAAAAATACAGACCAATTAACACCTGAGATGAGGAAAAATGTGTTACTAAGAGGGAACACTTGCACCTTTACATAGTAGTTTGATTGATTGTTAATATAAAATATTGATTATTGCACCTATACATATATAAACAAACAAATAATGTGCCATTTAAAACAGCATGACAGCACCTGTTTTGTCACAAGACCTTCTGCTGCTGGAGTCATTAAGGCCTAAAAAATAGATGAACATATTTAGTTGTGTAACTAACCCTGACAAACGCATGACTGCGATTAACATCACTGCTGAAGGAAGCAGAGTTACACTGAGAACCTGTTCATCTGAAGAGCATGTAATGCTGTAGGAAGTAATCATGTAATGTTGACAACCAGAATATACACCGAAAGGGTGAGAGCTCGGTTAATTCTGAAGAACGGCAAGGAATCGACATAACATTTCCCATATTTTCATTTTCTGCTCGGCTAAATATTCATCCTAAATCAATACGCAAAATAAGTATTCTCCATAGTCACACATGGACACAATTTCAACTCTTATTGCAGCGATTTAATTTGAAT
Organism: Nannoperca australis; assembly: GCA_036023655.1. Lineage (NCBI taxonomy): Eukaryota > Metazoa > Chordata > Actinopteri > Centrarchiformes > Percichthyidae > Nannoperca > Nannoperca australis. The sequence goes on along the minus strand of JAVQJD010024688.1, from coordinate 9,566 downwards.
GCAAATGTCTTTTTAGTTTCAATAATCCCATCGGCCCATGATTGTTGTTTGTGTGTATTTGAATTCAATGTTACAAGCAGAGTAGAATAGCATCAGAATTAATATGGATATATTATTTATCTGACTTGGGAATACTAATACTTGAAAGGATGAGTGTGACATTATTAAGAATCACTTTCTCTGGCTTGAGTACATTTCAGGGTCCACCGGTGTGACGTTGATTTGTAAAGGTTCAGATAAGAGTCACAGACGCATTCATTTCCTTTTATCAAGCCAGCAGCTACAAACAGCATCGTAATTTATACATCAAAGGATTGTTTCTTTCTTTTCTAACTTTGTTCTTAGTCACCAGTATGGAGCATTTTGGGAGGCATTATGGGCTTTATTTTTGTGAATTTGTGTGTATGTACTCATTTTTATGCAAACACAAGTGTAGACAACTTGCTTTTGGAATTGTGTGACTACAGGCCAGAAAAGAGGATAGTTACTCTATTGTTAATAGGATGAATACATTAATAGCAGTTGGCCAGAAATGGCCAATCAAATTAACAACTCACATCCTTTTTAAAAGTGGGAGAATAACAGGCTTCAGACCAAACTGCTTTTTTGTGGGAGGTGATATGAATATACACATGCCAAAAACGATTTAACAGAACACCAATTATGTTGCCAACAAGACACTTCCCTATCATAATGCTCTCAGTGAGTCATAATGTGCACTAAAATATATAAAGACAATAATGTCAGAGCAGTTAGCCTTTAACTTTGGTGACACTTTGTGAGGGAAAATAATATCTGTAGTTTTTGCGTTGTCTATAATAATTTGTCATTTTTTTATGTGTTTACATACAGAACACTGAGAGAAAAGTCTGTTTAAACTGTTTTCCTAGTTACATAAACTCACTGCCCTATAATAATCCCATCAATGTGACATTAAAATGCAAATATGACAATTTGAAAAAGCAAGTTTTATTTGAGCAGTTTAAATTGGGAATCTGTGCAGGATAGCCTACACATTGGGTGTGTGGAAAAGCAAAGACATCTGTGTACTTATTTTGCAAGAGCTTTGTAGCATACCACATGATTTAATAAGAAAGTCAATATATATATTGATATAACAAATTCTATATTTTTATATCATAACAATTAGAGGTATATTTATGTGATTAAGGAGCAACCCTTCAATGAATCTGGTATATTGAGTTTGCCTTTTGGTACTTGATGTAGCATGCATCCCTTTAATTAAAAACTGCATTTGCAATGAACATATCATTCCTGCTGGCATTTATTGCTGCCGTGATGTAATCATCTGAAAGAATAGGGCTTTATACACATTTTTACAGCATCACATTAAAATTACATTTTGATGTCCATATAGATGTGTCCTAAAAGATGAAGTTTTCCTTTAAAGAGGCATTTCATCCCTCAAAAAACATTCACAAAGTTGAGCTTGTAAAAATGTTCTTGTTTATGTCCTTGTTTATTACCTTGCAACGTTCTCCTTCACTGCCTTTTTTGGCACATTACTATATTTCTTTGCGAGTTAGCACCACCTACTGCGATCAGCGGAGTAGCGTAAAACCAGTGGCAGGAGTCTGTATCACATCATCTGTGTGCTCTCGAGCGTGCATCCTTGTGCGTGATACAAACAAAATGGGAACTCAGTAGTAAAAACATTGCTCTACATGCTACTCATAACTAACTAACTTCACAGTGTACCTCTTATAAAAAGAACAGTATAAAAAGTAACAACATAGATCCAGTTGCTGAGCTTCATGTTCTTTAAGAGGACTGTGTGTATACCTATCAACTAAAGTCATTAGAGTAACAACCTTTGTGTTAAGAAGCATATGCTCAATTTAATTTCAAAACGAAATTCTCATATATTTTCTGAACCTCAGCTGCAGCCTCTCCGTGCAGCCATGTGTATATCCAGCCCCAAAACTGTGATGCAGGAGCAGGTGGACAAAAAATGTATTGTCATATTCTTGAAATATCTGTTGGCCTTCCACCAGCACTGTGCAATATCACTCTTAAGGCAATTGGAGATGTTTTTCCATACCCTGGGAAAAACATACCTGTTTTACCCAAGACCTTGGTTCAGTGTTTTGCACAATCCATGTAAACATACATGCGATAATACAGTAACCTTTATCCTGACATCTCTTGTGTGTTTCCATAGAGAAACCCAAGTCTTAAAGCCATACCCACTTGGCTTAGTGTTTCATTTCATATCATTTATTGCATGAGACATTGTGAATAGCATTTACTGGTGATTACAGCAAGCTCACCAATACAGTCAAGCAATGTAGCAAGGTTAAATGATTAGGTCTTTCCTGCAAGACACTGGGAGAAATACAGCTTACTTTACAGTTCCTTCCTCTTTATGTAAACTGCTGCCCAGAAGCACATAGCTGTTTCCAAAGGGGCAAGTCCACCATCAAAAAGAATCTTGTCAAAGATGACAGGCAACATTTCTTGGTTTTACCACTTGTAGGCTCCATGCTCTCTGTCCTCCTTTGAGTTAAAATGTCCACCGTTGAAGAAAGAGAACTAGTGACAGAAAGGGGATACATTTAGCCATACATCATTGAATAAAAAATGAAGGAATTAATACCACACAAGTGTATGGCACTATACAACAGTCTGGTTGAACTTGAGGTGCTTTCCCTGTTGTCATGTAGCAAGATGTCGTGTTTTTATACATTTAACCTAACACGGCTATTTTTCTCTTCACCCCTTACAGTTACACAGCAGTTGCAATGCCGATGCTGTACAACACTCGCTACAGTTCCAGGAGACGGGTTACAGTAATGATCTCTGTGGTGTGGGTGCTGTCCTTCGCCATATCATGTCCCCTATTGTTTGGTCTAAATAACACAGGTAAGGAAGAGCATGATAGGTGTGTGACAAAACCGGTAGAACAATAATGGTGCTGTACTGTATTATTCATGGGTACATCCACTGCACAGCACAGCATGTACATTGTAGACACATATACATTATGAATAGTTGACTGAGGTATCTTATTTCTGGAAAATTGTTCCCAAATTTCCACTAAGATGACGCCTAAAGCAGAATGCCAATGCCAGCGCCCATTTACAGCTACGCATTGCATATCAAAAGTGAATACAACCTATGAACAGACAATTACCATGCCAGTAAACTGTTACTTCATACTGACATGTAACTACTTTTAGCAAGCCATAGCCTTTTATGTTGCTTATTCCACAGAACAGGGGCTTTAACAGAGGATTGCAGTTAAAGTGGGTTCCGATTAAGGGCTTTTTGGGCTTGTTACTGACCAGCTCCTGTGGCTCGCATCCTGTCACTTTGAAGCTCCACTCATCCCTTTGAGTGCCTTGATGTAATGTCGAGTCTGCCGGGTCTCGGGCGTTTAGATTTGTGAGCCCCAGAACTGCATTCATGTGAGCAGTGGCTGCAGATCTAGCAGCAGGAAACATGAAAGCAGAAACCTCCAGCAGGAACCACCAAACCTAAAGCACTGAAGATTTGTTTTTTACCCAAAGCACTCGACAATGCACCTCTCATTCACTCAAGCACACACAGTCACAGGTTTGTGAGTGTGTTTATGTGCTATCTGAATTGGGGTTCAGTGACGTGTTAAAGGACACTGGACACTAAACACTGGATCCTACATTTCCTATAATGCCCACTTCTTGCAAACTCTACATCTCCAGTTTGTAATGCAGGCTTTCTGTTAAAACTTCTGTTAACAGTGTTAGCATTAAGGGTAATTTTTTTCAGACTTGTGACAACTCCTTCCAGAGCCACAACAGATATTATACTCCTTTCACAGGCAGAGTCATACTGCTCAACTAAACAGAATTTCAAATGTAAAATTGGGGATCTCCTTTAATACCTCCTGTGCCCCAAACTCCCTGAAGTGTGAAGATAGCAAGTTGTTAACACAAACTATACAATTACTGTGACATCTGCAGTATCCATGACGACCCAGTTGTTAGTGTGCCTGTGTGGCGACAATTGTTGCCTAATCTGAAGCTGCCTTTAGCGTCTGAATTTTACTTGGTCTATAGTCCAAAAACTGTCGCCTCAGTGTGTGTGTTCTTGTGTGAAGGGAAGTAGTCGGTGATGTAGCTCAGGGCAATTTTGGGTGGCTTTTAAAGTAAATCAGTGAAATCTAAAATTAACAAGCAACCAGTACAGGGAGTTTGAAATTGGGGTGATCTCTACATTTTACACTAAATGGAAGCCCTGTGGCAGCATCCTGGATCGGCTAAAAGGCAGTTCTTGGACTGATTGGTTGGAATAAAAAAGAGTGCAATGGTCTAATCGAATGGGATGAGGGAGAGAAAACAGTGCAAATGACCTCCAAGTGAGGCGGTCGTAGGAGTGGTTTAAATTTTGGATTAATTTTCATAAGATTGAAATCAAAGAGCAACCCAGGTTCAAGCCAAACTAAGTTCCCCACTCTACTCAAATACAACTTAAAATGGAGTCTGAAGCCTTTATTCCCCCTGTGCTTATCTCCACAGCTACTCGTGATGAGTCGCTCTGTGTGATCGCCAATCCGGCCTTTGTGGTGTACTCTTCCATCGTGTCCTTCTATGTTCCCTTCATCATCACTCTTCTGGTTTATGTGCAAATTTATGTTGTCCTGAGGAAGCGCAGAAAACGTGTAAACACAAAGCCAAAGCAGCGTGTTTGTCAAGCTGCCGACCCTGATGGTCCCACTTCTCTAAAGGTGAGCTGCTGTAAAAAAAAAATGGCCTCTGTTTACGAAAAACACTTTTATGGCTTCAATATGAAATTGAGATTGATTTACACGCTTATTATACCAGAGCTCTTTATCTTTCTATGTATTCTGTCTTTATGAACATTTTAGAATGATTTCTTTATTCTTTGTTTTTATACACCTGCATGATCCACACGAAACAAGGTTGCTCCACAGTGCAACTAATAAAGTACTAACTTGACTATTTAAATCTGTATAAAAGTGAAGGAGACAAGGCTCAACATCAGGGTTGTTAAACACAATGTTTTTATGGACAGGCATTGTATTACGTAACAATACAATGTTACGTAATACAATGCGTAACATTGTATTAAGCATTGTATTACGTAATAATACAACAAAACAACGTTTTGTTGTGACGTTACGTTACAACAAAACGTAACGTCAGGGGGAAAACCTGGACAAGAAGAGAATTGATTTTCTTTGAAAAAATAACAATGGAAAACATTCAGTGTAAGAGATTAAAAGGGCAAGGCTCGGTTACACCTAAAGCTTTAAGTGTTTTTCTTTCCCCTATATGTAAATTAAATACTCTTTCTGGTAACTGGTTCCTTCCGGGAGACCAGTTTTAATGTTAAATTTACTGGCACATTTCAGTGTCGAAAGCTGTCACGCAACTTTAACTATGATAGCCCTCAAATGACCTTTTGCTTTACTGATTATTGATTTTTACAAACATAGTGAAACTCAATGGGCTCTGCACTGGAAGCCAAGTAATGCTTCTGATCCAGTGCACTACATTACTCAAGTTCATGCATGGCTTTACAACGTGGTTTCTGTGTGTGTGTGTGTGTGTGTGTGTGTGTGTGTTTGTGTGTGTGTGTTTGTGTGTGTGTGTCTGTGTGTCTGTGTGTGTGTGTGTGTGTGTGTGTGTTATAGAATGAGGTCAGGGAAAACATTTATAACAGACATGGTATTTTACAGGGGAATATAGACGACACATTACTATATCATTTAATGATCTGTGAAGTTGTTATATGGCAGCATATTTGACAGATTAGGTACCTAATCTTTATGGAGTAAAAGAACATAATTTAAATAAAGATTCACTTATGCTGTTAATTGTTGGATGTGTTTGAATGGACTGAGGATGAGCTGCTGTTGAAGCTGCTGATCAGATTCTTACTAAACAGCCAGTCTGTGCCAGAGTTCGATGTAACCACAATTGACCCAGTAGGCAGTGGGACCTGTGCTTCGACAGCCCCTTTGTCAGTTGTGCTTTGACATTGTACACTCTCCTTGCCTGACGCTGCGGTTTTCATTTCAGGATAAGTGCACTCATCCAGAGGATGTGAGGTTGTGCACCATGATTGTTAAATCTAATGGGAGCTTTACTGTCAACAAGAAGAAAGTGGTATGTGCTCTTTTTATGTTCTTTTGTTTGCAGTTTTTCTTTTTCTGTAAAATGTTTAATTGTTGGAAACATCTTTGTTTTGCCTATAAAATATTTAACAAGGTGTCACCTTGAAGTTTCCCTCCATTTCTCTGAGAAAATATAACTTGAAAAGGCACCGTTCTGCTTCTGTGAGCACAGCAAACCGAAAGCATCATTATTTGTTCTCTGTTTCTTACCTATTACTTCAAATGTCACCCATGACCATCTGAATCCATGTTTTTCTGCTCATCCTCAGATATTCATCAAAGATGTAGTCAATGAGGGGGAAGATCTGGAGCTAGACGAGCTGAACAACAGTGGCAACAGCCAAAAACAGAAGCAGCAGCCACAGGGTGCTCTTGGAGACACTCCAGCCACCAGCCACCAGCTATTGATGCCCAACAAGGCCAACACTAGCCCCACCTCCTCACCTCCCACACCCCCTGAGGAGGGCCAGAAAGTAGAAAAGAATGGAGATCCGACCAAGGAGGCCCTGGAGGATCCGGCACCAGCTGTGACCAAAGCCTTCCAGACGCAAGCCTTACCTAATGGCAAGACTCAGACCTCTGTGAAGACCATGAGCAAGAGGAAGATCTCCCAGCAGAAGGAGAAGAAGGCCACTCAGATGTTATCCATCGTCCTTGGTAAGTTCACTTATTACTGACGTTTTTTTAAAATGTAGTTAAATTAAATGCTGTTTCATGTGAGTATAGGCTACACATCGAAGGGAAACTGACAGTGTGTGAAATTAAGCATTTCCACAACCACATAAGTATGTTTTTGTTATCAGCTTTGTAACAAAATGCAATTATTTGAAACATTAAACCATCGGGGGGGACTCTCTTCAAACTCATCAAGACTAAATATTTGTTTCTTTTCAAATTCACTACAGGCTAATCATGTAATGTACAATTCAGAAAACGTTTTGTCTTTTCACAAGCTCCTAGCGATCTTAGGTCTTAGCTGCCTCTGCATGTGTTTTTATTAACATCTTAAATCTTTTGGAAAGACCTAAAACAGAGCTTGAAAACGAGACAGGCAGTGATGCAATGGAAGGAAATCGTTACTTGTATTTTGGAGTCCAACTCTTCCATAGAGTATATCACCCAGATTTGGGTTTTTGTGACTTTGTTTCTCTCTCTTTTTCTAATAATTCCATTTTTTTCTCGTACCTCCTCAGGTGTATTCATCATATGCTGGCTGCCGTTCTTCATCACGCATATCTTGAACACCCACTGCACAAAATGCAAGGTCCCCGCTGAGATGTATAATGCTTTCACTTGGCTGGGCTACGTGAATAGTGCTGTAAATCCCATCATATACACCACCTTTAATATCGAGTTCAGAAAGGCATTTATTAAGATTTTGCACTGCTAAACTGCAATATCACTTGTCTGATCAGACTGAGGGAGGAGTGATGAATAAATGCATCTCTTCTGGCATATACCTCATCCTGTTAAGGAACACGAACCACGGGGGGAAACTGCAATCTGCTTTGTAAAAGTTACGGAGCTGAGTGACTGAAAAACTGACAGTGTCTTATTGAAAGGCATGTTGGCTCTATATGTGAATTGTTTGTGGAGTCCTGTTCTCCAAATCACTGAATGTAAAACAAGAAATGTCTGTAACAATGACCTGTTTCATGGAGAAAAGAAGATGTAGATGAAGACATTTGTTCTCTAAAATCATTGTGCTTGTCATGTAAGGAGCCATCTGTGTATACCACACACATACAAGTTGCAAACTGCTATTTATTGTGTGTGTACTTTATGTTTTGACAATGGAAATTATATTTATATAATTATATGAATTATAGATATCAAGTCAGTGTTCATTGCAGTGTTAAAACTGAAACGTGAGCTCTTAATCTTAATCGCTGATTGGAATGTGTGTTGAAGACAAGAGACGATTTACTTGCTGTATAATGTGGCTATGCCAATATCCACATATTTGCAATTTTATAAATTGAAAAACCTTTCATTATTATTATTATTATTATTATTATTATTATTATTATTGTTCTTATTTATATTATTATTACTTGCTGTAAATAGTTTTTCTTAACACATTAACTGTGATTATATGCCTGCAATGGAAATGTGATGCATGCTAAACACTGCTCCTCTACTTGACTTCTCATGAAATGTATGTTTACCAAAAAATGACAAAAAAAGATCCAGTAAATAAAGTTATGAGACACTATAAAGTGCCACATGTATATCAGTGTTTGCTGTGTGTATACAGATACACCCATAAATGACTTGTCATTATTCAGAAGCCTCTCTTATTCCCAGGACTGGTTTGCAGTTTAAGAAATGTTGTTTACTGGAAGTAAGTCTTGAGCACTTTTGCAGCGGACTTGTTCCAAGACAAACTAATGACCTGTATGTGGAGCTTCCAGGTATAATCATGTGATGCAACCAGTGAAGCAGCTCCCCAGAGACTTTGCTGAGAGTGAGGTGAACTTGGCAAAACTGAAATAATAGTAACAGCAATACATCTATGTGTGTTGTTTTGGGTGACAAATCCTGCATTATCTTCAGTTTGACAATAAAGAAAGTATTATCAACAAAGGTATGACAATGTGAGTTGTGCATCTTAAGTGAAATCTCACTACTCTGTAATTGTCAGGCCCTGTTTTCAAATCTTGTTAATTTGGTCCAGGTGTCGAGTCCAAAGGTTGTATGGGGATTTCTGCTTCTCCCACAACACTTAAGTATGCTCCCTTTTAAAAATCTTAGAAAAGATTTGTAAAAATGTACAATGTTTCTAGTCCAAAATTGCTCTTCATCAGGTACAAATGTATCATTGCGACTCAAGATTGTGTCATTGATTAAATAGTCTCAGTCCTGATGCATGTTATAATAGAAACAAAAGGCAATCAAAACCAAATCCGAATATTTGATCAAAAAGAAACCAAGACTTGAAAGTTACACCTTGGAGGCTCATGCTGTGTATATCACTCTTTATTGTTATATTTGTGTATGACTTTATTCATTTTATAGTTTTTTGTGATATTACACTCTCGTTTCTGTTTTTTTGAGTTAATTCCTTGCTAATTATATATATTTGTTGCATTTTTGATAAACGTCCTATGTACTTAAACTATTCATACACCTGATCATGACGAAGAGCCAATTTGTGCTATTTCTAAATGTGGTAAAGTACTTTTTTTTAAAGGGAGCATTCTACAGTGTTGCAAGTCTTTAGGAAGCAAAATATTTATGGGAACAATTTGTTGCTCAATATCCTCTTGCATTCTTTCTTCATATAGATTACAATCTATCTATAATTTTGTCATCCTGATTGTCCATACTGTTATTTTATATTTTATATGTTAAACGGTTTCTATTTTTATTTGGGTTTTTTTTTGGGGGGGGGGGGGGTTCCTTATTTTAATCAAGGGTTTCTTCA
>JAVQJD010024680.1:0-10460 GCA_036023655.1 Nannoperca australis | reverse complement strand
GGCGGACGTCCCCACGAAGCTTCCCCAAACCATCAGCATATTCAAACATTCTAAATGTACCATGTTCAATAAATCCTTTAAACGTATCACATGGAGGGTGTGTTCCTTGCTAGTGAACTGTTTGTTGCTTTTACCATATAAATCTGAGCTTCAGAACAAGGAGTCTGCCACAGTTCTTATTCATTCAAATATATGACCCAACATGCAAAACATAGAGAGAGACGTGTAATTAATTGATTTGATCATTAAGCTTAATGATTTTTCACTAATAATTATTTATTATGTAGCAATTCTAAATTATTTAAATGTCCTCGCATTAGAAACACACAAAATGTGTTGGAACTGTAAAATTTCCCTAAAAACGTTTCTTTTGTAATGCTTTCAACCTGATTGCTCTAATTGTATATTTAAACTTTGACCCTCACCCCACACTCATCTCATTTCTGTCTCTGCCACTGCAACAACCTTTTGCACCTCTCTGTAGAAATGAAACCATTTCAGTGTGAGACGTGTCCAAAAAACGTTTTCACTTCACATTCCTCTCCCAGTGAGAGTTAAGATGGTCCCCCTGGCTTTAACTTTAACTCATGTACAACAAAATCAAAGCTTGAATTCCAAGAGTTGAATTCACCCTAAAGCAAACATTTCTTTTGTTTTTCCTCATTATTTCTGCTCCTCAGGTATAAAGCCCTTTACCTGACACTGGTCTAACTGTCAGGAGAAGTTTCCCCACTGTGACAATCTGAAGCGCCACAACAGTGTGCACCAAAGAAACCTGCCCAAGCTGTGAGAGGAGGAGGTGAAGAAAGAAGAGGAAGAGGCAGGTGAAAATAATTGAGAAAGATGCTGGAGCCTGATTGTGGTCCCTTGCCAGACTCATTGTAGTAGTGAGCATAGCTGATGCCTCCCTCAGTCGGCTGACGTCAGGAGACTCCTAACTCCGATGATCCTCGAGATCTTCAAGATGCACCTCAACTAGCCTCCTTTTGGTTATTTGACATTAAAACTCAGACTGAGAAAGTCCAATACCACAGCAATTGACTATTTTGGATATTTTAGTATACTTGCACTGGCTTCTTTAGTTATTCTTAAATTGTGTCACCTTGAAAATGAGCTGGGCAATGTAAACTGGATTAAGGAAATGGACAATGTGTTTATTTTTTGTCTATTAAGTTGAACACAGAAAATTTGTGCTTTAGAGCATGTACACATCTTTATATTTTTACAGTGTACATGATGACTCACCAAATAGCTATGTATATATAATGTATTTCCTGTCCTTTGTAGTCATTGGTGTTGTATTTTCTACGTTTTTGGACATTTATAGAATGTTGATTCACATCATTGTCACAACTGTGAGTATCTGTTTGTGTGTGTGAGAGGGAGAAAAGAGGTGCTGGTGTTTTCGGGTTAAGGCCACCTATGAGTGGTGGTGGTTCCTGTTGTAAATAATGGCCTCCAGTTTAGACTTTTACATTCACGAGCCACATGATGGCAACATCAGCCTTTTCTGTACAGCAGATGGGACTTTGAGTGTGACTGAAACCATAATACTGCTTATACTTTTACACTTCAGTCTTCATACATTCTATGTCCTTTGCTCAGTCATACCTTTAATTGTACTGAATGGCCACCATCAATTATGTTAAAACAAAAGTAAGAAACAGGAAGGAAAATTCAGGGTACGTCCCGTCCGTTAAATATACATGATGTGTGCTGGAGTTGTGGAGATGAGATGATTCAGCTACAGCAGGAAACATATGACTCAATGTGGGAAGAACAAGCTGTTGTGTGGCTCTGTGTGATGTCACATACCTGGAAAATCAATGTAAACACGCACATACGGGCATGGCATATTTAGCTGTTGGCTACATGTTGTCACATCAAAACCACTATGCACGCTTTCTGAAGGCATTCACTCATACGCAAACAGAAACACACATACACTATGTAGACTACACACACATCTGCTCGTTTCCTTTCCACAGCAGATCTCGACAGCTTGACAAACAGAAAGATTAAAATGCCTATTTCAGGATCAGACTCCTCACAGCAGGCCTGCTAGCTTCACAGCCTCCATGTCCACATGCACCCCCCCCCCCAAAAGTTTAATTTTTATGATATAAACTCACTCACACAATAAAAGCCAAGAAACAAGCACTGTTCATCGGATATGCAAGTTTCAATCTTTACTTTCTTCATGCTTTAGAGATATTTAGAAAAATGTGTCTTTTCATTTACTTGGTCGGACAGGAAACTTAACAGGGTTACAAGGAAGCCTGCATGTAAAAACAATGCTACACTAACAGGAGGCACTGTCAGGGACTTGTGAAAAACTGTATTTTTCTTGCTTACCACTTGGGGGCAGAACAAACCTGTTACAGCCAATACTAAGCCGTATTGGTCCAAAAACAAGCACAATCTTAATCAAAGGCACATGATGTAAGAAACAATGGTGTTTTTTAATTATATCTTGAAAAGGAGCTTAAGGAGATTGCTGAAGAAGCTGGCGAGTTTTAAGGGCATTTTCTGAATGGTGTAACTCGATTTTAAACATAATTAGTTTGCTTCTCTAGAATGGGCTACACAGATATCAATCCTTTGAGCATGTGTGTGCTTTGGTTTGCACATGTTGGACTGGCTGTTTTCCCAGCAGAAGAACACGTTCACCACCTAGCAGCATTTTCTTTGAACCATATATTTACATTTATACACTACTGTATACAGTCTCTGGATGGTAAATGAAGGTTTTCCAATTGAGGGTTAATGAGCTATTCTATCTATTTAGAGAAATGTTTCTTTCCTACTCTGAAATTAAACACGAAATTCAACCAGATCCGTCTGTATCAGGTGATCTGTAAACACATATTTAACAATCTGTAAATAAATACAAATGAACGGTACAAATATTTTTAGGCTTTCCTGTGCACAGGAAGCTTTTTGAAAGCAAAAATATTCAAATCTGTTTAGTTGAAGTAAAAAATCTGTACATCAAATATTAATGTTCATTCAGGTTCTGATTTGTGCATTTGTAAAACAGTTTCACATGTGATCCAATTGCTTGGTATTTGTGCATTTGTGAGTACCCAAAATTACGCATAAATCATTGTACACATTTGTAAATCTTATTTTCCATTTGTAGATCATGTAATACACATTTGGGACCACATTGAGACTAGTTTCTCTCCATACGGTTACTGTAGCATTTTCCTTAAGAGCACCACCAGGGAATCATTGGAGAAGAAGACAGGTAGACACTAATAAGCACAACAAAACTGTAGCTGGTGAGAACAATACAACAGCTACAGTCGATAATTAGAGTATTGCTGTAGAAAAATATAATATAATATAATATATATATATACACACAGATGCATTCTCTTTTTTCACTGACACTGTTATTGGAACCATAAAAATGAATGCAGACTGGAAAACAAACCAAGTATAGAATAAAATGAATAAATAGAGTAAAGACAACAAACTTTAAGTGACTGTCTGACTATCTATGACAAACAATTGAGCTTCATAGCACAAGCTTCTTACTGACCCTGCAAGCCTCATGTTGCAGATGATTAATTCATGATGTACTCAGCCAGCCACAGACTGCTGTTCTGGACTATTTGTTGTGGGTATATATCATAAAATAAAATGCTTGTTCCAAAAGATGATCCAACAACTTTTTAAAAGAAAACGTCTCACATTATTTGCACAGACAGGAATGTTTACTGTTTTTAGAAACTGAATAATCAGCTGATCAATATTAATATGGAACTTGACACTTGAACCTGTTGTGTGGTCTAATGTGTGGAAGCTGCGTTGCTGGTATAGAATCTATCAGTGTTTTCCTTAAATTGCTAAATGGGATGTAGGATGACAGTGTTGACTGTCACACACTAAGCTGCATGGCGTCTATCTGTGCCTGCCCTAATGTTTTCAGGGCTGAAAGTGGGGTCCCTCCACCTGTGAAATCATGGCTACAAGCGGCATATGAAAAGCCTTTTTATTGCCCCCTGTTTCCTCAATCAGTTTGCAGAGAAATAAAATGGTGATGGCCTACAAGACACCTGTGGAGAGGCTGGGAAAGGGACTTGCGCATGAAAGCATTCTACATCGTTCACTCAGACAAACGCTTACAAAAAAGATTGAAGTATTCAAGCATGATAGTAAATTAACTTTACTTATATAGCACTTTTCAACCTTAACGGTTTCCAAAGCCCTTTACAGATTGGTTTTATTCACACACATTCACACACCAATGGCACTCGAGCTGCCATGCAAGGCATAGATAGTAGTAGTAGTAGTATCTATACAATATCACTATGACACACAGACACACACACACACACACAACTAGAAACATCACACAATCTTACATGGGAGCCCTCTGGAAGTAGGCCTGTGAGACTGACACTCTTGGTCTGGTTGGACTGACTTTGGCCATGCCATGCAATGCGATGAAAACGTATGCATGTGTTTGTATTTATGCATGTACATGCATGTGTGCACGCCTGTAGTACTCTATGCTCGTTTCTCTCTCTTGCTTATACAGGCTTCTCCCTCTATTTCTGAGGGTCTGAGAAAAAGCATTAGAGGAGGCTGTCAAATTAGAATTAGGGCTGCCCTACTTATTCGCTGAAAAATGTCCCATGCGCCTCGCTTCTGGATGGAGAAGCACTCTTTGACATGTCTCTTTCCCTTATCTTTATGGCACATTTCCACAGAACTGTAGCGTCTGTATTGTGTATAACCTTGTAGAAAATAATCTCAGCTAAGCCATTGATTCAGTGATCAGTGATCTCAGTCAGGCCAGAGTTACACACAGAGAAAAAAATAATTAATGAACCTCACAGTTCTGTTCTGCAAGAAATTCATTAAGTTTTAATGTACAACAAATCTCAAGTAATCCATCAAATGATACACATTTTGATAAGTACACAGGGATTTTACAAAATGCGTCATGTTTTTACATAAGGTTGGCATAAATATGTAGAATTACATATGTACAGGGCAATGGATTTGACCCAGACCATTTTTTGAAAACTACACCATTAGAAACTTCCACCAAAACTTAACTGTTGTTACAATTAAAATGTCCATACAGTAGTTCTGTAAGAAGCAAACTGCATGCTCATTTTAATGTTGTCTATTTAAAATTCCTTTGAACCTCAGCCCAGGGAATGTGTGCTATTCTTGTTGTTCCCTGCTTCAAAGTTCCCAGTAATACTTCCAGGAGCTGATTAACGCCATGAGACTCCACTAGAGCATCTGGATTTTAGGTGATTGTTCGAGGTCCCTCGTTTTTTGAGAAAGGGGAGGTCCAGATTGCCCTGATTTTCCCTCACACTGCACTAGTGAGCTTTTTCTTTCAGTTACCACTGCCCCATTTTCATAAACATTTACATGATAGAGGCTTTGGGGTGGAAACACCACAGAGATAAAATCTAAAACATTTCCTTCTCTAAAGAAAGACAAAAACTGAATGATAATTTACCGAAAATGTCAGACTTGGAACCACAAGAGACCAGATACCCTATTCATTACAGTGTACACAAGTCAGCAGCTAGTTACACCACCATTAGCTGCATTGGAGCAATGTTGGCTAATCCTTCCCATAGCAATACTGATAAATAGCTAGAAGGCAGCTTACTCTGCACAATTTAATTTCCCCATTCAGCCATCCAAAGCTTCACACCAGGCATCTTACAGTGACACCCACCAGTTCCCAAGACATAGGAAGCTTTCACACAATCCACCATCATGTCATAGAGGTACCCTGTAGAGTTTTTACCATGCTCACCAAAACATATTGTATCCTAAAGCCTCACAAGCATGTAAAATACATGTCCAAACTCATAAAAACTTAGCAAAGTCTTAACTTTAATGCTTTAAGACCTGCATAATTTATATTGGCTCGCAGTCTTCTTCCTAACATTTACTGGCAACTATGTGCCCTCTGTGCCACATTATCACCCTTTGCAGTCAACAGAAATCTGTATCACGTAACCTCTGTGCTTCTGGCAGCCATTTACATGTTGTCATTATTGTCACTTTCCATGAGCAATAAAAACAGCCTTGTTTTTTAGCTTTGCCGGCTTTTTGGAGCTTCATAGCAGGTTTTGGCTCATTGTTTAGCTGTTTGATCCATAACTTTACTGTTTCACTCTCACCATAGTGTTGTTTTTGTTCGCAGCAGGCAGTCGTTTTCAGTGGAAAAGAAACTCTAAAAACCCCCCTGTAGACCACCTGTCCGGCACAAAACTTCAAACAGACACCATAGTGAAGGATTTAGCAGCTAAAGAGTCAGGTATTTTCCTCAGGAGTTGATAGAGATCAAAAACAGTAAAAAGAAAATGAATTTTGGAATTGCATTCATCAGGTGGTCAGACACATGACTCCAAATGAATGATAATGTTGCTGCTGCATAAACTGCTGGATGTGTAAATAAGCAGCTAGGTGCTGCCTCCTGCAAACAAGTTTGTCAAGTCATCTTAAAATGTAATATGCCAATGTTGTTTTTTGCTTCTGTTGTTATTCAGATGTGTTATTGTTTGTTATTATGTTATTGCAGGTTTAAGAATAAGAAAAACATTATCAACAAACAAACGAGCACTCAATCCTTGAAAAAAATAAAATCACCAAATTTGTAAACATCTGGTCGCATTACTGCGACAATGTCCAAATACAACATATAATACAAACAATGGAGGAACCCACTCATCAAAACATTGCTAGTGGTTAAAATCTCCACATGGTACCTTTAACAGAATAACCTTAATATATAAACTCCAAAGTGAAGACGATATTTAGTTAAGCTCATAGAAGATTTCAGCATTTGCAGTTGCCAGGAGCAGCCTGAGATTCCTTTTGACAGAGATGGAAACAGAAAAGTGAGTCAAAAAAGTAAGCTGAAATACGAGCGTCTTGGGATTTTCAAGCAGAAGCCCTTGATTGAAGAAAACTTGTCAAAATACAAAATTTGAAGAAAAGTCACATACCTCTGTATCTTGCTATGAAAAGTGAAAATGGTTCCACTGAGCCCGTGGGTCAAATTTGTGGAGACAAGGGGATACATGACGAAGAGATGCACCGCACACAAAAAATGGCTCCAGTGGTGTTAAGGAGTGCATCTGACTTGTTGTCTCTTTCTCCCTGTCTCCTGCTTCAAAGATTTCTCGTTGTGTAATAAAGACAGATGCCAAGTGTGTGTGTGTGTGTGTGTGTGTGTGTGTGTGTGCAAGTGGGGGTCATCTTTGGAGTTTTTTTCTGATTTTTTTTTACAGTGTTATCTTATCTCTAAAACCTCTCTGACTAAGTCCTGCTGGATTCCCTGACCAAGCACACAGAACCATGCGATACCACAGTCTGGCATGAGAAATAAGAAAATATCCACAGCTACGGGTAAATGAAGTCTGAGGAAAAGCAGGGCAAAGAGGGGGATATGGATGGAGGTTTGAAAAAGGGAATAGAAAGAGAAGATAAGAGTAAAAAGATATGGAAGACAAGAAAGAGCAGAGGCCCACAGAGATAAAGAGATAGAGAGAGTGGAAATAAAACACCACAGGGTCTATTCTGTGAATGACCTCAGCCACAAAGTCAGTGACCTTCAGTGAGTTAAAATTATCTCACTCTTTTTGCCCTCTCATGCCCCCAGACTGAAGCTGATTGACAATTTCATGGG
Source organism: Nannoperca australis (assembly GCA_036023655.1). Taxonomy (NCBI): domain Eukaryota; kingdom Metazoa; phylum Chordata; class Actinopteri; order Centrarchiformes; family Percichthyidae; genus Nannoperca; species Nannoperca australis. Next base: position 2,782 of record JAVQJD010024680.1, on the reverse strand, counting down.
CCTGACAAGTAGATAAGTGAAATGGTACAGTGCTGTTTCAAGATTACCAATGCCTGGAGTTCAAATCCTTTGGTACCACTAAGGAAACAGTCCTGCATAATGGTTTCTGTTAGAAATTGAATTCAGTAGTTAACCTTTTCATCTAATCTTCAATGTTCCAACATCTTGGGAAACTTTTTCTGTTGAAGGACTAAAATTAAATCTAATGTTTTTAATCCTCCTTCTCCAACCTGATCGAGATCAATAGTTTATTTGTAGTTTTACAAATCCCTTGAGGCTACTGAAAATTCCCCCTCACCTGTTCTTCAGTTGCACCTTTGTTATGGAAGTTATTTAATGAGAATGTGTTTGCCACAAGGGATGGGCAAAAGAAAGAGCTGAGTTGATGTTTTTAAGGCAGGGTAACGTTGATGAGTCTCTATTGCATTCCAAGGGGATTGTTGACTTGGCTCTTTTCAGCTCAGGGATACACATCCTTACCTTGAAAGTATTGCTGTTGTCCTCAGAAAATATTGCTAGTGTGGACGAATCAAAGGGCCAAAATGCAACGTCCCTTCAGGCGTTAATTCCTTTGAAGGCTCAACATAACAATTGGTGAATAATTTGATAAAGTGTCCCATTTGCAACATCTCACAAAGACAGTATGCTATATGTATTGCTTTTGAGCCCATGTCTTTGTGTATGTTTAATGTGCAAGTCTGACAGTAGGCCTATTATTGTATGGGCAGTACATTACAGCAAATGCATTTCTCATGTTCTTTGTCCACGTTGATGCCATGCCTACATAACTGGCTTTAGAAACAGTGGGGTGTTGGGACGTTGAGACAAAGGAAAAATACATTTGTTAAAACCCTTCCAAACACAATAAGACAAGACCCACCCTGGGGTGTCTATGCGAAGAATAGTGGGAAAAGCCCTGATTCTTTACTATGTGAGTTTGAATGTAGTGACTCCAGCCTAAGGACCCTTATGAGGAGCACTGAACTCGCCTTTCAACTGCAAACCCCAATGCCTTTTATTTCCCTCCCTTCTTCTTTTACTCCATTTCCCTTTCTTTAATTCTCCTTCTCTACCATCATTTATGCTCTGGCTCTCATTCCTTTTGATTTTCTCTCTGTCAGTCTTATACTACCCAGTCCCCTCCCTTCTTCCCTCCCTTCTCTGGCTGCAAATGAATGAACTGTATGTTCATTAAACATGACACTTGGAAATAGAATAGCCTGCCATTGATTGAACAGAGTGGAGTATCATAATGAGAGGAAGGAAAAAACAGAACACAGTCATTCTTCATTTTGAAAAGAGGCACACACAAATGGTCATCATTACAGCCTAGTCTATCTCCGCTAAGCTCATTGTGCCACTGTCAGAAAACAAAATATAACAACTTAACTTGTGTACAGCTGTTTACATAGGATTGTATGAATAGCAATGCCATCAATGTGGGAAGAAATGCATGGCAGACAATAATGGGGCAAAATTGCATTTTATGCTCTAGTAATTCACGCACAGGACTGTGTAATTGTGAACTTATTTACAGTGTCATCAGAAATCCATAAATAAAGTAAATGAGTCATTTCAGATATACAACAGGAGGGACCATTATAGAACCCTGACAGCTGTCAGCTATTGCAACAGCTACAACCATTTATTATTGCACACACATTTTTTTTTTACACACGCATGTATGTGTAATCCTTGTCCTACCTCGGTAAAGCCAGGAATGTGTATCCATAGAAATTCACGGGCTATTTCACTCCAAGTGTGTGACTCTATCGATCTTCTAGACAGAAAAGTAGATGGATACCATGAGAAAACACTATTTGTCGCGCAAAATTGCTGAGGCAAATGCTGAGGCAACAATGTGGAGGTGTCATTTTAAACCTCGCATAATGCATTTTGCGATATCACATTGTTTATGGGCTTGGAGCATGAAACATTCACTGTAAGGTTAACCACCATGGATCAACCAATGAGGCAGAAAGCAGAGGGTAGTGAAACCCAGAAAAATGGATCTGCAGAATTAGACGCAATCGGGTTGGAAAGGGAAATCCTTTTCCAATACAGTTGATGGCCCCTGAGGATTATTATGGGGGAAGGCAAAAAACGTGAACTATTAGTGCAACACGGGGTGTGCCATTAAAGCAGCATGCACAAGTGAGCATGTAGTCACTGCTGACATGCTTAAACCCTGAGCACACGTCAATTTGACTCTGAGCCAGAGGGGAGCTCCATGAACATGCAAAGGCTCCTACTTTACAAACATCTATGCTGCAGTACATGGCCTGTAATTACTCTTTAAAGAATCCAGCATCATAGCTTGTTCATTCTCAGTGTTGGGGAGTAACTAGTTACATGTAACGGCGTTACGTAATTAAATTACAAAATAAATGTAATCGTAATCTGTTACAATTCCTAAGAAAAATATGTAATTAAATTACAGTTACTAATCAAAATGTAGGTGATTACAAATTACAAATATATTGTTTCGGTAAAAGGATTATTCATTCTATTAATTTGTTCCAACAGCAACACCTTTCAGTGCTGGAGATTCAACAATCCTTTCCTCATGAAAACAGAAACAGGCTCTAACATTACTGTACAGTGTAAAGTTTGTTTACCAGCAGTGAAAATGCTGTCAACATCAAAACGCTCGATGTCAAACATGAGGAAACATCTACAGGTCAGTTCCTGTAACCGCAGTCAGTCACAAAATAAAGTTTCCTAGGCCGACCTCTCGTCTCACCACGTAATGTAGCTCTATATTTAGCTGCTGTCCGTCTAG
>JAVQJD010024676.1:0-10010 GCA_036023655.1 Nannoperca australis | reverse complement strand
ACAAGTTTGATGAGACATCTTGTTGTTTTCAATCATGGTTCTATGCACTTTATGTAAAGCTCTTATTTGGAAGTCGCTTTGGATAAAAGCGTCTGCTAAATGCCTAAATGTAATGTCATGTAATGTAAAGACATACATTGTGAAAATGACATCTGTAAATCAGCGGATAATTTTTTTGGAGGTACATCAACGTCCCAGCACAAACACTTAAATAGCCCTTATTTAAATCCTTATGTCTTAAAAGTTGTAAAGTTCTCTAATAATGGAATCCAGAGATATCGAGTGACTGTCATTCACGTGTGTGCCCCGAGACTAAGGAAAAGCTAGCCCGCTTACTCTACGAACTGCACAATGAAGAAGCTATGCGGAAAATCCGTTAATTTCATACCTGGAAGTTAAACCTTTTTGGCTTCATGTGCCACTGAGCAACTTTCATAGGAATGAACGGGGCCCTGCCTCCGACGCTCTAACCAGTTCTTTTTATAGATCCACCTCTAAAAATATCTGTGTGCATGTGATTTTGTATATACAGGTTTGCAATACATTTGTTAAATCAGGTGCAGAAGATGTGAGTGTGAGCCACTTGAATGTTGGTACGATGGTGTCATATTCGCTGACTTCTCTTATTACAAATGCTAAATGAGCATTGTCAGGTACGTCCTCCCCTCTGCATCCATCCCAATCTCATTCCCTATTAAATGTCTCACCACAGCAACAACACACTGTGCATATGAGTGCTGCAAATGTGACTGAATCCAGAATTTTCTGTACAGACTCTGTAACAGTGGTTATCTGGTTTTAGTTATCAGCCCCAGACACAGATGTTGTTACAGCTTTATGAGGTTCTAAGGAACACATTCACAATGCTTCATGAAATCTACTCCCATATCAGCCTTCAAGACACAATTGCTTAAAGGTAAGTTTAAAGGTAAAACATTTCAGTCAATTTTGGAATGGCCATGCCATTAGATGGATTTGGTGTTGAACTTCTTAAATGTTTGTGGGAAAGCCATTTGGCTATTTTGACAACCTGGCAGATTCTGACTGAATGAAAACAACATCTGCATTTCTTTCTCTTCATTTTGGTTTCCTCTTTACACTGAGCTGCTGTTTTTCACATCTAAAAAACGAGCTTAATGAAAACTCTCCAGAGTGAATAAACAGAGTAAAATAATGCAACCTGTGCACATAAAATGAAATACAATACACATTCTTACATGTATTTCCTTTTTATGTATGTATTTACTATTAAAACTTCTGTCTTCAAAAACTAAATAAATTGTTTGTCATTATGGCATGAACTTTCCATGTCATATTAAAATCAAATCACTACACAGAGAACAAAGTGATGAGGTGACCTCCTTCTGTCACCTCTTCCCGTCTCTGTGATCATTTATATGTCATTATAACCAGTTATGCAGTATGGTTGCTGTCATTAACCTGTATTCATGGTTATTTGTCAGATAATGTTGTAATTATATAACAGGGATTTGATTAACTTTGCAATGCATCAGCACAGGAATTAAAAGCTAATATTCTTCATGCAAGTTAAGATTCAACACAGTGTTAACTTTTCAAGGAAGGATAGCTATTTGAATCACAAAGCAACCGGTGCCAAATCATTTGCTGATACAAGAAAATAATTCTGCAGCATTTCCGCATCCTTGACATGCACTCTTCTGAGTTATTCACATATTGTACTGTCTGGTTTGTCCTACCTTTCCTCCACCAGGCTGGTATTTGATGTTGTCAATGGATCCGATCTTGGAGCGGATGTTCTTCAGGTCAGGTGTCGGAGCGTTGATAGGCCGGGGGGTTCGAGGAGCCCGGGGCACAGCCGGCTTCTTCTCCAGTGGGTTCTGCTTGGGCACGGGGGGTTTGGTGATGACCCGGCGGCGGTGAGCGGCCGCTTCACCGTTAGTGGAAGCAGCCGGAGTAGCAGGAGTAGTGGTGGAGGCTGGGCGAGGACGGGCTACAGAAACAGGAGAAAAAACAGTAACAGAATTACTAACAGTATTGACCATTTTTGTGAAATCTGAGTAAACACCAGTCATGACGCCTGATTAATTACCTGAACAATTAACAATCTGGCTGTCAGACAATTGGGTGGATTTCTGGCATGTCAGAGATTAAAGTCGGCTGTCTGCAGTTTGAGCATCAATGAACAGATTTCCTAACATTGCTCCTGCCAAACGTCGCATTATAAACTGTATTGAGCCTGTTTTAATATTACTGGAGTAGTACTTTACTGAAGCTCACAGCAGAAAAGACCAAATTGTCTTTATCTTTCAGACACCTGCAGCTCCACTGTTTTTTTCTTACTTTCCATTCACATTGAATTGCACAAAGTAATGTTGCCTTTCTTACTTTTTTGTCAACATGGCACAGTTGTCTTGATAAATAAATAATAAATAATAAAAGTAAAATAATATACTTCATTGAAATTGTCATGTGTGAGTTCCATATCTTGGCCGGTCAGTTGATCTGTGCAGTGTGAGCATAAAAGTTGTAAGTTCTTGCCGTGCAGAAAGGCCACACTCGTGTATTGTGAGTTTAAACAATGTACCAGATCAATACAAATGCAGTGTCCATAACCTTTATTTTAATCTAGTGATATTTAGACTTCCATGAGAACAATATTAAAACTTAAGTACTTTCAAGAACTTTTTTTTCTTGACTGTCCGTCTTTTCTCTTAGTTTGTTACCTGTGCTCTTGGGTTTCTTGGCCTCTCCCGTCTTGTTCTCAGTCTTGTCATTCTTGTTTGCTGTAAGCAGAAAACACAAGCTCAAAAGCTTAAACACACTAGCTTGACACATAACACGGGTAGCCTTTACCAAGTACATATGTGGTTAATTTAACTATGAATCAGGCTGCAAAGTTCTTACATAGCTGCTGGTGTATGGACAAGTAGCAGGATTGACCAAATAGGGCAACATTTTGAAATAGTCTGAAATATATTGCGAGAATTTCCTGTTGATGGGTGGATAATGCTAATGTAGATCCAGTCTACAGTATATAGCAGCATGCAGAATATGTTTTATTGTTTTGGCGCTGCTTTTGTAAACTTTGCTAGCAATTTAACAGAACATGTTAAAGCTCCACTGAACAATGTTGTAGCTTTTGAGCTCTTTCAGCTTCTAGATTAAGTTTTACAGCACATTTACAGTTCGATTAATTCTTAGTGCTGTCATCAACCTTGTTTCCTGCAGCAGCAAGCAGTTAGTTGTACACTAAACCTACTGTTCACTACCTACTTAGTACAAATCAGCAGACAGACAAAGTTAGAATCTAGCTGGTGAGGAAATGAACATTTAGCAGCTAAAGAGCCTGATTTGTTTTAAGAGTTGGTGGAGACCAAAACAGTTACAGACAATGAACAGGGAGCCATAACAACTTTATACGGTGATAATACATCATGGCTGTCAGCTTGCTGTAAAGTTATTGTGCTCCCATGTGTCCCAGCAATGAATGCAATGATTTTGCAATGATTTTTGTGATTTTTCAAATGAAAACAAAAAAACTGAAACCGGAAAGCTTTGACAGCAAGGTGATTGACTGTTAATGCCCGACAACTGCCATAGCCAACATTTCCTGTCCAACAACATCCTGCAGTTAGCTGCACACATAATAGCTAAGTGTTATAGAGGTTGATAAAGCTGAGTCGTATGTAATGCTGCCATCATGTGGCAGCAGCATTATGGAACCTGACTAAACAGTCCCAAAGTAACGGAGTACCTTGCCGTACATAACTCCCATCACTGTGAACTGGGTGAATGAATTATATTCTCTGAAGGTGCTAAGCTGAAGTGCATAAAAAGTAGAAAGCCTGTTTGACTAACATGGCTCAGACTGAGTCATAGCTCTCTCGCTTAGAGAGGTGTGATACTGTTTGTGATGTGCAGATAAAAATACCAGTCTGGTGTCTTCAAAAGCTGCCTCTTGATGCCGGCAAAGTGTAACATATGGTAGAAAATTCAGTTAGCCTGTTGCCTGGAGTGGTACCATTCTACATTGTGAGTCATAATTCCAGCTACTGTAGCGAGTTCAGGTCCTGTTGTAGAGGTTACGTTACACTGGCCACCCTATGAACTTGCCAAAGGAGAGTGGAGATACTGTCTGTGTTCATATCACACAATCAGGTACAGAGGGCACACAGACACTGTAGATATAACAGAAATAATGATACTGTACAAGCTGTGTAAGTGAGTGTGCACATACCAGCAGTTTTACTTGCAGCATTAGCAGAGGAGCCGTTCTTATTGGCAGTGGCACGGGGTGTGGGAGTGGCCTTTGGCACAGGTGGGCGTTTCTCAGCTGTACCATTTTCTGGAGTCTGGAAAACCGAGGAGAAATAAGTTGTGGGTGGAGAATGAAAACAAAGATAAGAGAGAAGGTGAAGACAAACTTATGAGGAGGGAGGAAAGGAAGGAAGGAAGGAAGTCAGCCAGTTAGTCAGTCTGTCTTATTGTCAGGTAAAAAAAAAGATACAGTCACCGCAGTAAAGACATCTGTGACAGTGGGATGGTCAGTGGTCAGACAGGACCATGCAGGTATAAAAGCCTTTAAAGCCACAGTAAGCAAGAGATTTAAGTAAAAATAGAAACATCTTAATGGTCAAAAGTTTAAATCACTGGGAACAAAAGGTCTTTCTCAGTGTGCCAAGCTCTCCCCTGTAGATGTTGGATCAACAACATGAAGTGTTATACAAACCTATCATTATCAGTTTTTTTTTGACTGCAGGGATTTGGATTATATTAGTCTGATTTTGCATTGTAAAGTCTTGTTTAGTTTACAGTGTAAATGAGAAGCTGAATATTTTTCAGTTTACAGACAATTATCATAGACTGCATAAAAGTAGATATGTTTAGTCTCCAATATGAATATTAGTGATTTCATTCTTGACGTATCAAGTGATACACAAACCTTTAGTAAGTGGGATGTGAGGATTCTTAAAATAACATCTGTACCGATATTAAAACCTGACGGTTGAAATATGTGATAGATCAATAATGAAAAATATTGGTTTGTGCTCTCCTCTCCTCATGTATTTTGACTATTGATTTGAAATTTTTTTTTGAGACAGACTGAACCGCCAATTTATATTCTGCAAACTGATATGATGGCTGCCTTACATCAAGAATTCCCCATCATGAGTAATATGCAAGTTTATACAGCTTATATAGCATTTTAACGTATACTGCAGGGATGAGGTATTTTTGTAGACCAACCCAGAAGCATCACCCTGGTTTGCTCGACAAAAAGCCAATGGGATTTTTCCATTGGATTTTGGATTATTGCAGAGTAAAAAACTCTGTGGCAAACAAACGTTTATAAAACCTAGAGGTTTTGTTCAGCAAGATAATCTTCACAAACAACACTTCTATGATTTTTGAGTCCTATATGCAATTGGCAGAAGTAAAAAGCTAACGTTAGGCTATAAACGAACCACACCACAGTCGCGTGATTTCTATGTCAACACCACTAACCTTCTGACTTTTAATTTAGGCTTGTTCAAGATGTGCCAGGCCTGCGCAGAATCGAGATGTGTCCAATTTGATCCCAACTTGCTCTGACTTCAATTCACACATGGGCAACAATAACCTCACAAGATTGAGGCGGCCGCAGTTTATAGAGGCAGGTGCTCTCCACCAACTGTAAGACCCAGGGCATGATGGGAAACGCCTGGCTGTTGCCTAATCAAAGAGCTGATTGGATCTTAATGTTGACCACAAACATCACATTTTGCGTAATTGTAATATTTAACGCTAGATTGTAGGCCGTATGTTGTGCAGTGACTATTTCATCTGTTAACAAACATATATTGTGTGGTTGATATGAATCATAAAATTAAGTTTATTTCAGCCACCATCCGACCATGATCTAGAAACTACAGGTAGCCTATAGGTGGATCTAAATATTTTGGACTTCCTGTAAATTAATTAAAGGCTGCTGGAAACTGTCTTGACTGACTGACTTGACGGCTGCTGTTTGTCATCGCGGCCTGCTGCACCTGTCTGATCTCATCCACTTTCCAAGCAAGGTGCCGTTCATCTTGAACAAGCCATTTGAGTTTGAGTGCTTACCTTTTCTACAAAAGCCTTTCAGACAGTTTGAGTTAGAATAGCTTTCAAGAGTGTGAGTATAAACACAACAACGCTGTAAAGACGGACGAGTGAGTGGATGAGTTTGTGTTCGGCTTGATGACGTTTAATGTCCACGACACACTCTGTAGTCTCATTTAGCCACTTGTTAGCATCACGTAAAAGCTTAAAAATTCAGGAGTGGTGTATTTATCGACATATTTTAGTCAAGTGTAAAGATGCTGACTGAAGAACATCACTATAAAACAATTACTACTGGCTACAAGCTGAATAGATTGGTCTGATAATATTTTATTAACTTAGGCTCTGATGTAACAGAAATATTTTTTTGACTTCCTGTACAGACTTTGAAGACCGTGAGATGCGGTCAACAGAGTTGACTTAAAATATACAAAAAGTAAAACCATACACTTTACTGCTACTGTTCCTTTTTATTTATAAAATATAAATTTTTAAAGACATCTTTTCATTTAGCATTAGCAAATATTAGATTTACGACCTATGATTTTGTTACAAAAGTTACTAAACCCTATGTTTATAATATTATGGAGACATCAGTGCAATAGGTAAATTACCAATAAGGCAACTGAGACGAGACTTCTGTCACTGGACATGAAGTGCCCAGCTAGGCTACCCTCACATCTCCAAAAACGTCTGAGCAAAGTCGACTTTTTTGAATAAAATGATAGAATGTTTTAAATTCTAATATAAAAAATATTTAATAACAGACTAACAGTTGACAGGAAGAAAATGAAAACATTTATCAGCTTAGCTCATAGCCTAGAGGATGGCCTCACACGTGGGAGAGGTTTGCCTTCAGGGCTTTCTGCCAGAACTGAAACCGGACATGCATACATTTCTACCCCACACAAGTCAGCTCCCAAAGAAAGAATACTCAATAAAAGTGGTGGGGCAAGTACACTTCAGGGCATTTACACAAGATCACGAGAAAACGAGTACAGACAAGAACGCAGACTGAGAAAGGCCTAAAGTCCTATCTAAGACAATAAACATTCATCCAATTTGCACCGAACAAATGTATCGACTCGTGTTTTATACTCACCTTGGTAGCCTTAGCAGAACCAGTTGCTGTTGGCGACCGCTTGGTGGTGGTGGTGGGTGTGGTCGCCTTGGGTACAGGTTTTTTTTTATTGGTTGATGTGGTGGTGGGGGAGGGGCGTTTGGCTGAGGTGGCCTCGCCATTGGTTGAGAGGGTTGATGGGCGGGGTTTGGCTGAGTTTGGTTTAGTTGAACCCACATCAGGCTGGTGATAATGGAATTGAAAGAACCCATAATAACAGTAAAAAAAAAGGAGATGGGAAGGAAAGAAAGAAACAGAAAAAGCGAAGAAAAAGAGATGAAATCATTGATTGCAATGACAATGTGATATGGCAGCGCAGCCAGCAACCATATAATAATCATAATAAATTAAAAAGACATTTTAAAATTAAATTAGTAATTTATAGCCATTTTGGAGAGCTCATGAGCAATAAATTATAAAATTAGAAGCCTCAGATCTGATGAAATGAGCAGCAGTCCAAAAGTGGCATATGATATGGAAATCAGGCCTCAGATTGGGCACATTCATACACAAACACTGAGAATCAGCAAACACACAATACACATCCACACAATTTTGGACACAATTGCCGGCACTTCTAAACACACGCTAAAGGCCCAGCAAAGTTCATCTGTGCATTTTCACTAAACAGCCGGTGCTAGAAGCTTGGTGAAACAGTGACACCTCGAAGGGCTGGTTGCTGAACTACATGCTGGACAGGTGGGAACATGCTGGCGTCAGTCAGTCACAATAACTACCTGACATAGCCACCTGTTTTCTCTGTGCTGTTCTGTTACTTCTCCCTGTCATTGTGTTCTGAAGATTGTATGTAATTTCATTCAAAATCTTAGTAGGTCAAAGAAAGTGGGGACTTTGATGACATCACATTTTCACTGTTTACTGGCATTTTATTGACAAATGCTGAACTGAGAAAATAATCGTCAGATGATTCAATAATGAAAATGATTGTTATTCGCAGCCCTTGTATGTGGTGCGACACGGTGGCTTTTTCTATATTGGACTCTCTGGCTTTCCATTCCCTCAAGATGGTTTTGTAGAGATTTGCACAGATTTACTTCGCCCCTATAAGCAAATCCACTGATTGGCATGATTCCATAAAAAAAAAAAGTTTTTGCCATAACATTTTATCATTTAAAATGCTGGTGTGAACTGGCCTCAAGACAGTCTTACAGCAGACAGACACACACACACATACACACGAGACCATAGATGGAAGCTGCAGAAGCAGTGCACTGACTGAGGTGGAAGATGTCTTTGTAATTTCTCCTGAGCATCCGTGTATGTGTGTGTGTGTGTGTGTTGGTTTGTGTGTGGAACGGCAGGGGTTTGCAAATTTTGCTCAAGGACACTTCATCAGGCTGTGGCAGAGTTCACAGCTGTGACCTTTGGGTGACAGTTTTCGTTATCCCTGGACACTCTGCCACTTTGAGTGTGTAATCTATGTATAGGAAATGTGTGTGGACAGAAGTTTTCTGTGTGTGTAGGTGTGTGACCCACCTTGCTCTTGTTGTCAGGGCTTGGTAGAGTCTTGCTGCCGTTGCCTGTTGGAGACTTGGCTGTCCCTTTCGCTCCCTTCTCCTCCTTCTTCTCAGCCGGCTTCTTCTGCTCTTCCTTTTTCTCGTCTTTGTTCGTCTTCTCCGGCTTGTCCACCTTCTCTGCCTTCTCGATGGCCTTGTTGTTTTTCTCCACATTCATCTTCTCATCTTTGCCGATATTCTCCGAATTCTGGTTCTTGTCTGGGCCGCTGTCTTTCTTCTGCTGCTCTTCTTTCTCTTTTTTGTCAAAGGTGTCAATCTTGTTGGACATGATGTCCGTCTTGTCATGCTTGTCCTTGTTCTCAGATTTCACTGTGAGAGAATAAATGTCATTGTTAAGAGAGCAAAGCTTATTTTAGTACAACTCTAGCAGAATTTTTGGGGTTGTGTAATGATGAAAAAGGATGTATGCACACTTTTGATTGGTTATGAAATCTGATAGATCCTGTGGTATATTGTAATTAGAGGATATATTTACAATTTCTGTTAACAGCAGGTAAGTCGTGACAAAAAAACTAGGAGTTTCACTCATATTAAAAAGTATGACTAACATTACTCAGGTGGCATGTTTGGAGTATTATTTCATTTCATCTACAACCGCTATGGTTAAAGTTTTGCTAGTTTTAGGCACAAACACTACTTTGTCGGCATCACTACATGGTAAAGATGTGGTCGTGGTTAAAAGAAACCAGCTTAGAAAGTTGGTAGGAGACAACTAGGGCTGCAACTAACAACTATTTTGATAATCGATTAATCTGTCAATTATTTCTACGATTAATCGATGGATTGGATAAAAACTTACAAAAAAATGTTTTCCCAAGTTTTTATTCCAAAAACACAGTTCTTCCTAAAAACTTAAATATAAGCTATACACATGATATGTTTAATTTGCCCCAAAACATTATTTTTAGGTTACTTGGAATGGACCTGAGCTGTTATAAATAATAAATAATAAAAATGTAAATCAAAAACAAAGTGTAACCTGTTATACATAAAAATAATAACCATTAATAAATTAAGTGTTGACAGGAGAGAGAGCAGGAGGAAGGAGAACATACAGTAGTAACATTGCATTGCAATGCTAAAATGTTAGCATGTCCACATGCTAACATGACCGTGGTGCTCCCGTGTTTGCAGGTCACACACTTTTTACTGTTATTTAAAGTAAAGTGCTCCCACGCTGTTGTCTCCGCCATTTTTCGAATGGTTTTTTTAAGTGACGTAGCCAGCTCCGCGACACAGCGTGTAACGACGCAGACCCAACGAATCGATAAGGACATTCGTTGCCAACG
>JAVQJD010024665.1:0-48691 GCA_036023655.1 Nannoperca australis | reverse complement strand
GAGAACATAAAGCAGTACAGTACAACAGCAATAGCAACACCGGCGGTCGAGCAGGAACACGGGGGCAGCAGGAGCAACCACAGACCCAGACTCCACAGCGCCGGAGGCAGAAATACCTGCAGAAATCAACGGCAGGTATTTCTGCCGTTGATTTCAATAAAAAATGAATATTATGATCTTAATAATACAAACATTTATGACAAAGCTGTTGTATTGAATTGTAATAGATTGTACATATGTACCTAATAAAGCGATCATTGAGTGTACATTTATTGCCATTTGCCATTCTGGGGCATTATGTACAGTTTCACAACTCTGTGGCAGTATATATTCCCTCAAATTTGATTTGATCTTATTTACATCCATCTGTTCCATTTTCTTGTAAGAGTTGACATTAATAGACTCATGTTCCTTGTTCTTATTTCCTTTAATATATATCAGTCTTCCTCTTTGTAAGTGTTTTGGGTCATTTTGTAAGAAGAAAAAGAGTTTAATAAAATCTTAAGTGAAAAAATTTAAATGAAACACCAAACCACACACACACACACACCATGTTGTAAGACGCAGACACACATACACACATACAGAAACACACCTGTAACTGTCATTAACATCCTCCTTCTCCCTCCGAGATGAAGGAACCATCTGATCAGATTAGTACATCACCAGATGACTTCACTGTGGTGTCAGTCACCAAACTGATATCCACAAACGCAGTTGGGGGTCGGAATTGATGAGGGTCTACCTGGTTCCTGAAAAAAGGAGAATACACTGGAGATCTGGGTTTGATAGCCTGCTACGATATGTCTGCTGTACATATAGAGAAGCAGACTCACACAGTCATTTGAATTAGTATCTGCTACTGAGATGTCTGACCTAAATGAGTCACTTATCATGGGGTGACGTGACTGTTAAGGCAACCTTGATGAATGATCCTCCCCATGAGAGATAGTGCAGGGAATAGGAAAAGTGGCTTGAGAAAGAGAGAGAGAGAGAGAAGGGAGGTCAGCGTGACTTTGAGCTTAGATGATCTATGCATGGCCTGACTGTTTAAAAAAAGGCAAAGAATAACTCATCTTCACATGAGAATAGCCCATATCATACTTACTGAGCCAGGTACAGCACTTTTACAACAATTAAAATACAAAAAAAAAAACAAAAGGAATTATAGACAAGAACTGAAATAACGGCAGTGAAAATATCATAAAACAAATCTATAGTAATATTGTAGGTTTACCAAAGTAAAAAGTGAAAAATGAAAGTATTTTGCATAATTCCATGCACATTTACCACACATTCGGTCTGACATACAGTACTGGTGTTTTTGGAAACTTTGGGATGTTCACTTACTATAAAGTTCTGAGAGTTTGAACTATGTTTGACTGCACAGCAGGACCATGTACTGGCGGTCCTGTCAGTGTAACAGTGAGGTGGAAGAGGTTAATGTGACCTTGACTTTGCAAATATTTATATAACAAGTTCTCAATTTCTACTGAGTGTGCCTGAAACAAACATATGCTGGGAAAGTGTGATCAAAACGGTAGTATATTTAATATTGCTTTGCCTTTGTCATACATGGCATCAGCACCAACATCGTAACAACAAAAGAGCAAGTAAAAATTATTTATACCACATAATTCTGATGAAGAGTAATGAAGTTAAATTGTGCAATTTTATGTCTTTTTCAAAGTGGATACACAACAGACAAACAAAGTCTTTTTAGGGGTCGGTTAACTTAAGTTAACAATCGTTTTTTAATATTGCTATGATAATAAAACCATAATAGCAGTAATAACTTTAGGCACTGTATCCTTAAATCAGAATTAGACCTCGAGGAGCAGCCTGAAGAAGACAAGTGCAAGTTATCTTTGGAAACAGCAACATCTTATTAGTGTTGTAAAATGATCTGAAAAGCAATTTATAAGCAAACTGACAGACTCTTTTCTGCTTATTATTTTCTAAAGTGGGCCTTGGACTAAACCTTTTGTGTATCACTGTTTGAACCATCACACTTAATATCAACAGCGATCTCTGGAGCAAAATGGCAGCACATGAAGTCCTGAGTCCATTTAGTGTCATGAACTGGATCACAGGACTGAAGCTTAAAAAAAAGACAAACTCAAAATCTCCCAACAGAAAACACAATCCTGTGATACAAAAAGGTCAAAACTTAGAATCTCTCAGCCTTCACAGGAAAAAAAAAGTAAAAAACTCAAAATCACACTTAGAAAAGTGGAAAAACAAAAGAGATTTTAATGATACTTAAGTAGTTTCTCTTGGTACAAAGATTTGCTGGTGTGTACAGGGACACAACGTGACGGACAGCACTGGGGGAGACGCAGACAGTATGTACACACACAAGTCAATGGGGTCAACAGGTGCAAACAATCAAGTTAGGTGAAGACAATCAGACTGGTGGAAAACACATGAGGACAGGAAGTTAAGGGGATTGAGAGGGAGACGTGCATACAAAATAAAACAGGAAATTACCAAACAGACACAAGACAATGCATTACCAAAATTTCTTCAACTTAACAGACCGGGCGAGACACAACATTTAGATGTAGATATTATGATATTATAAATGTAGTTATTAGATGTTTTCATTCATTTAAAGTACATTAAGGGTGTCACATGTTCACTGTGTAGTTTCCTATGAGAAATAAGCCCGTGATCATGGTAACACTCACTATAGCCACTAGATGGCACAAAATGTAAAGGTTTCACAGTGCCTTTTGATTAACTTTACATGGATCTGCAGCAGGCAGAACACACACATTATTTAAACTAATGAAAGTTCAGGATATTTACCATTAATGATCTAAGCCTGAATCTTTTAAAGTGAAGAGACTAAATGATTAAGCCTCACACATTGAAAATATTCTTCTTGAGCAGATGGAATATCTGTTTTTACCAATTACATCAAACTGATCACCGAATATATTTTCCAAGTCACTGAAGTGAAGAAGTAGTTATTTGAAAGAAAAGAAAGAAAAAAAGAATCATAGGAGTACTAAACTAAATTATTAAAATATATATTTTAAATGTATATTTTATAAATAAAGTTTAACCAGTTTAATTCAATGTAATGGCTCTACTCTTCTCACTGGGATTTTCCAGGAGGCATGTTATCTGTAATGTCTCTATAGTTGTACCTCCTTCAAAGCCGCAGTCTGAGCTGTGTGTGTACGTCTGACACCTGCATCTGAAATCAAAAGATGTTTACCCAGGTTGCTCAAGAGCAGGGGCTTTCCTCACCTGAGGTGATCTGCAATTTAATGGTGCAAACACATTTATGACACCTTTTAATTTACCATTTTCAAAGCCTCTCTAACATCAGATGAGGTTCTCAGAGTTGATGAGTCAATATTTCTACTTTCATAATAGCAGGTTATAGATCGTTCTCTTCCTTTGCAGAGCATCATTGTGGGAGAGATTCTGTCCTGCCCTCGCAGAATAATGGTTTTACCATCAATGGGATCATATTTTATCACAAATATTAAGTCCAACTGGCTTCAACATGTCTAACGCCTCCAGCAGATGAGAGATTCATTAAGAAAGGGGTCAAAGGAAAGTCATCGTTTTCATGTCACTGGGTGACCAGCTTATGTGGGTGGTCAGGGCTCCGAGAACAGTCACATGCAGATTGTGTGTGTGTGTGTGAGTGTCTTTCCGTGTGTTTGAGCAGGAGAAAGAAAAGGAGAGAGGTGCTGCCTTTGAGGATGCTCCCTGTGTGAGTCCTCTCTCCTCCCAGGACACTGCTTGCTTGTTGTTTCAGTAAACAGAAGGGTCCAGAAATGATCCAAGACAAGCACACAGCCACTGCAGCCCACCCAGGAGCCAAGGTCAGGAACACTAGCCTTCAGACACATACACGCACACTAGCACACAAAACCAGCCTCGCGAATAATTTTCCAGGTTGACCCAGCAGTTTTCATTTCAGACTGGAACCCATTTACCTTAATGCTTGGAGGAGAAATCCTATCTAAGATTGTAACTGTTGAATCAAGATAGCCATTTTCTCCCAACACTGGATAGTACTGAACTCCCTATAAAAATATTTGAGTGAATTATTGGAAAGCCATAAAACCCCAATAGCCAATTACATACACTATGCACTTTGGACTCCATATTTCCCTCAGTGGCTTGATCCCTGAATGTTTTCCGTCTCCTGAATGTGCTGTGCTTGTCAGTATGACACAAGTATAAATATTAGAATAAATATACCAGCTGAAATATTTCTGTGACATAATTACCACCTTGTCTCTCAAACTTTGCTGCTGAGCACCCGGAGATCCATTCTCACAGAGAGAGAGAGAGCGAGAGAGAAAGAGTTTTAGGGGTAATTATTTCTCATAGGAGTAATAATACCTACCACTTCTCTCCTATTCAGGACTGAGGTCTTTGAAACTCAAGAAGATAATTCCAACCCTTCATCTTCTCCAAACGAGCAGGCTGTCAGGGACGGGCTGAACTGTCAGCAAGGGAAAGCAAAAAAGACGAGGGTAGAGGGACAGAGGCAGAGAGGATAAAAGAGAATGGAAGGCAGGGAAAGAGAAAGCTTTGCTTGTATAGCCTCACTTCAAGGCGAAGGGCCCTGCAAACATAAACAGTATAGAGGCTGCAGCTGGAGCAGGGAGACAGCCGCTTGCTTACCGAGACCTCTCTACACTAAACAATGGATCAAGTGACGCACAGGCCTTTGGCAGTGCAACAGAGACGCAGAGGCAGCTCAGAAAAGCCTTTCTTCTGTACGTTTATATCTCTGCTCTCTCAATATTTACCCCATGGGAAAACACACAATTTTCCATTCCTTTTGTTCTGTGAGGAGCAAAAGAGTAGACCTCCATCCATCCCCGTCTCTCCCACCTTCAAGACAGGGCAGGTTCAGAAAGGACACTGTCTTTTTGTGCAAAATTTAGATATAGGACACTCTTCTTTCAACAAGTAGGCAGCTCTGTCTAGAATCCAATCATTTACTCCTCCTACTACCTACAACTATGTACAGGTGTTGGGAATGACTAGATTGACGGTTAGCATTTTCCGCAGTGCAATTCATTGATATTCACGCGAACGGTTTATTCTCAGTCGTGTTGAGGAGAAGAAAAGAAAATGACTCTTACTGTGTGCATTAGTGCATTCGAAACGTAGTTTGTACGTGTGTGTGTACTTGTGTGTGCATCTGTGTTATGTCTCTTTTATGACGGGGCACAATGGGGAACGGAAGGGCCCAGGAGCCAGTGAATTAACCTAAATTACAGCTAACAGTTGCCTGGGTAACTGGATAGGAATGAGGGGCAAATGGTGTGTAATTTCCTAATGAAGGGGGGTGGCGGCGTGTTCTTCGTTTTCCCATTTTGAAACCTCCTCTGCCTCTTACCGTAACAACAGGGGGACTCTGTGCCCCCCTAATGTGGTTGTTTACTTGCTGAGTCAACCTAAATGTATTTTTCACAGGCCTTAGATACAAACTATTTATCCTCTACCTTCATAAACAACTACAATGGTCAACTAAATCCAAGTTTTTAATGATAATGAATTAATGTTGCCCTGAGAAGAATTTCATACTAATGACACGTTTCTTAATGTTTCTGAATCAACTTCTTAGTGATCGGATTCCACTCAAGTTCAATCTTTTCCTAAACAAAGTTTTGCTGACTGAGATCCTGACAAACATACACCTCTGACCCACGATATCACTAAAATCATTTACTTTTTAACATATATTTGCCATAAACAAAGACATAATAGACACAGCATGTTTTTAAGGAATGTCTGAAACATTTTATTTTTATTTTTTAACTGATAAGAGAAGAAATACTATAATTTTGAAGCCAAATTTTCTGGGGCTTTAAGGTTTCATGTATTTGTACAAGAGCTAGTTCTTAATCATCAGACAGTTTGTAGATTTTCTTAACACACTGCAGAGTGAATGCATTGAAACCTGAGCCAAAGATGACTAGAGGCCCAGGTCAGCATGGGTCACCACTCATTCACAGCTTTTTACTAATCAAATCTAACTGGGTGTCATAGTCTGACTTCTGCAAATAAACCTACACTGCCAGGACTGTTCCTCTGCCGCTCTGTCTGATTGTCCGGTTTATAATAGACTCACAGACACCCAGGTTATAGTGGCAGGACACATAAACAGACTTCTCGTCCTGCCGTTGACACAAAGAGACAAGAGACTTCAATTGGAGAACTGGAAATACACACTTGCGTCTTTGGTGGTATTTCTCGCGACTCCTTCAGGGCATGGGGAATTAAACCGCACGGCATGTAATAACATAAAATGCAATCATCAGACTGAGTTGCGACATTGTCACTGATCACACAGGGTGATTGTGTATCTTAGTCCAGATTCCTTGGCAGAATCCTGCAGTTAGCATTAAGGCTAAGAGAGCTTTGATCGACACTGAGCCATGTTAGCTGGCCTCCATTAACCTCCAACCACTGTCGGTCAGTTGGTGAGCCCTTCTATTGTCAGTAAAATGCTAAGCCTATCTGCTATCTCAGTTGAATCAGACTATGACTACAAAAAAAAGACAGATAGGGATCTGCAAATTTCAGCTGTGGCTGAAAGAGAAAAAGAAAAGCAGAGAGGGAGCGGTTTGGGGTTGGGATAAGAGAAAGGGCTTTTTATTCTTCTCTGTCTGTGATTTGAACAGGTGTGACAGATGTGTGGCTTCAATTTGTGTGTGTGTGAAGATAGTCTACCACCCACAATGTCTACATGCACATGCACATGCACACACATACTATTTACCGAGCTGCATGTTATGTTGAGGCACGTAGTCGTTTCCCTTGTTTATTGATAGCTATTAGCACTTTCTCATTTCTGAGTGCTTAGCAGCTCTCTTTGGGGTACTATTTACTTCAGTGCAATAGCTGAAAGAGGTCAGACAGCTGTGAGGTTCAGCACGTGCATGCGCACTCATGCACATACACAAACAGTAAGCAGCAGTGGTGAAAGAAGTACTCAGATCCTTTATATGAGTAAAACTAGTAATACCCCACTGTGAGCATTATCAGCTAAATTTATTCAAAGTATCAAAAGTAAAAGCTGTCATTATGCAGTTTACTGTCATTGTTTAAGAAATATATATGTTTCTGGATTAATATTACTACTGCATTAATGTGTATGTTGTATTTTACTGCTATAATGTTTAACGTTGCACTAATTGTAACTACTTTATACACATTGCTGTAGTTAATTTACAGCAGTGCATATTCTAAACAGCCTGCCTGCTTTTCACTGGACAGGAAGGGTATGAATAATTGTAATCTGAAAAGTAACTAAAGCGGTCAGACAAATGTAGTGAAGTAAAAAGTACAATATTTGCCTCTGAGATGTTGTGGAGTAACATAACGTTGCATACAATGGAAAACTCAAGTAAAGTTCAAGTACCTCTAATTTGTACTTAAGTAGATGTATTTAGTAGCATTCCACCAATGATTAAGGGCTTATTTTGTTTTCACATTAGAGCTAAGCTACGACTTTGATATGTCACTAGCTTTATTTGCTTTATTGAAGTGGTGCAAATAACTATGTCACTATAACTTAGAGCCTGAGAGGACGAGTGGATCAGTGGGTGTGAAAATGACTCCCCATCCCTCCTCTCTCAACTGCTTATTGTTATTTCACTAATGGCGCTGCAGCTTCCACTCTGAGGGGCTTTTGAGGCCCAACCGAGCCGAGCCACAGACGATCAGATTACCGTGCAGAACGCTGTGCAGGGAAACCACACCATCTACACAGTATGCGCGCTGTCATGGGGAGTGGGAGGCAGTGAGGTGTTCAGAGTGACTGAGACGTTACAGCCATTAAGGCGTTTTAAGTGATATGTCTCTCTGCAGGGCCACCAACAGTCCCTGGGTGGCAGTCATGGTATCAGAAAATGATAATGGCTAGTGCCTACAGTGGGTTGGGTTTTCTGAGTCATCCACTTAATATCAAATCAGGCGCAGCAACAGGTTGAGCTTTGACACTGACCTTTAACTACAAGAGGCATAAAACAATAAATTAATTTGCTATTTAAATATTCAAGTAACTTTTTAAGTCAAGCAAACATGCCTAGTATTTGATTGTTCTAGGTTCTCAAATGCGAGAATTTGTCGTTTTTCCTCGTCTTGCATTATTGTAAACTGAATGGGTTTTATGTTTTTAAATTAAATTATATTCACTATTCTGACCCTTTACAGTCAAATGATTAATGATAATGAATAATTAAAGTCCTAGATAACATACAGCAATTTACTCTTTTTTTTTGCTCTATTTTTTCACATTTTTATACATGAGGATCCACCTCTGTGATGACACATTACAGTTCCTAGGGGGTTGTGTGTGTTAGGTCAAATTGAATTTCCATAAAACATACACAGGTTTAAATTCCCAGAGTGATTAACACCCTGTTTATTCAAGTAACAGTCAGCATTATACTAGTAACTCACTAGGTCAATGAACATTGAATCAGGGAACATATACGATTATCAAATAATTCGAGTAAAGGTAAAGCTAAGTAAAAAGTAAAAAGACATCTTAAAAAAGGTACAAATTATATTTTTAAATAAAATATTAGTGCTAAAAACAGGAACGCCTACTTTAAATATCCAGTCAGATGTTTTCATGCATCTCCTTAAGAACTGCACAAGTAAAAGGTACAAAAGTGTAAATGAACTTTGAACACTATCCGATTGTCTCTCCTGTATTATTTCTTCCACAGGAACTTCTCATTACTCTTCCAGAGACTCTTGCTCTCCTCTCCTGTAGACCTACTTCTAGCTGCAAAGTTAGTGTTGATGCAAATCCTCTGCACTTCTGCCGGGTCCGTTAACCTGTTGATACTCTCCTCATTACCCTCATTCAGGAGGTCCCAGAAGTCTTTGCGACTGCCCTTTGATGCCACCTGGTGTGTAGGTGCTGTGTTTGACTTTGGAGACGACAGGGAGTCTATGAGGCCTGCTGAACCAGAATCAGTACTGAGAGTGATTCTGGACGGAGAAGGTGTGGCGAGAAATTTGCTGACAGGCAGTGAGGAGAGTGCAGGGGGTGTTTTTGGGGAGCCCCTCTGTTGCGCACCTCTGGGTTTGGGTTTTAACAAATCGTCGAGGATTGAGGTGTCCCCTATCAGATCTGTGAGGAAGGAACGATGACTAGAGGTAGACTTGGCCTGGTCGGGAGGGGAAGGGGTCTGAAGTTTTTCACTGGTCTTGGAAGACCGTTTTTGCTCTCGCTCCCTTCTCTGTGCTGTGGGTTTGGATAACGTCGTGGACCTGCCATGGCTGAGGTCTGGAGAAGAAGGGGTATCTCTGTCTACGCGGTACAGGAAAGCAGCAGCCTCCCCAGACCCCAGACCACTGCTGCTGGCCTGATCCAAGCCAAGACCACCACCAGCTCTGAAGGCTCCGGAACTAGAAACACTACCCCTCTTTGTCCTCTTATGTCCTCTGGCACTGCAGACCGTCTCCTCCTGCTCCTCTGACTCAAGGCTTTGAACATCACTGAGAGGTTCTGGAACATTCATTTGTGGGATCTTTTGCCTTTTCTGGGGTTCTAGAACATCATTTTGTGGGATTCTAGACTTTTTCTGCGGCACAGAAACATTGTTTTGTGGGGTTTCAAGCTTAGTTTGGGGTTCAGGATTCTTCTGAGTGTAATTAGGCCTTTTCTTGGCTTTTGGAACATATTTTTGTGGAGTTCTGGTATCTGCATTTTTGGTAGATGTTGAGGAGGTAGCAGTTGAAGAGGAGGAGGTCTGCACGGAATCAAGTTGTGGGAATCTGTTTGTGATTGTATTAGCCAGGTCTGGGTGGTTCAGTGAAGTGTAATACTGTTGCAGCCAGGCCAGTCTCTGGGCCGAGCTTCTTCTCAGAATCTCCACTGCAAACTGATGGGCTGAGGGAAATCTGAATCTTTCCGCTATTTCCTCCAGCTGCTGCCTACACACAAGCATACAAAGGACACAAAATGAGAAATGAGTGTGAAAACCATCCATGCACAAGATGTTGGGTTTTTTTGCTAATATAAACTGCTAATATCCTGTGAATTTACACTATATTCACAAACGTTCTGTTAGTAGTAGGCTAGAATTTGGCACATGTAAGCATACTGTAAGGTTCTTTAAATCAAACGTAAAACAACGTCTTTAAAAAAACCACAAGCCCTATACAATTAATCAGCTATGCTGCGGGTCCGTCAGGTTTCGTCTAAGATGAATAGTTCCCCACATATTCAGGATCATATCCACACAGTCATTCAGTATGAGGTGTTTTTCCTGAGCTTCTACGCAGTCATTAAAACGTTGGTCTAACCAGACTCTGGGACAGAAATACTTCAAAGTCACTGGCGGTGCAGCTGCATTATGGTGGTGTTATTGCCATTTGTGGCTTTCACTGGAAAAACAATAAATAAAAGTAACGGCAGTAAAACATGACGTGCATGTGGATTTAAATCATTAAACAGCAAGGTTAATTGAGGGGATATCAATATAACTAGTGTGTGTTTTTCACTCCCTGGTGAGCCTCTGGGCAGAGATGCGGGCTTCCCTTTGGGGAGTGAGATTGGAGCCACAACGATGTCTGTGTGTCTGTATACGAGTGTTTGCGAAGGCAGTGGGTGGAGGTGATGCAGCAGGACAGAGGTGTGTAAATGCTTGTTAGAATGTGTGTGTGTGTGTGTGTGTGTGTGTGTGTGTGTGTATCTGCGTGGGTTAGCGAAGTCCTCAGGCGATCGTTTTTGGTTAGACTCAGGAGGGCTGTGGCTGTGGAGGGGAAAGCTCCTACGCTGTTGGGCCTGAAAATAACTGGGTAATCTTTGGCATGATGCTGGGAAATAGTTGGAAGGAAAAGCTCAGAGGTGGTCCCTCACTAAACACACACACACACACACACACACACACACACAATTCCTGAGGCCCAGGTGGGGGCGCTCAACACCATATCTGTGGTGAGTTTTGGCCTTCTTCCCAACACTGCCAGGAATTCTTCTCTTCCGGCCACACACTTTACACCCCCTTTCATCCACTGGCCTGCTTCTTTCCCATGCAAACATTTGCTTCTTTCCTTCTGTTGCAGACCCCCTTATCCTAAGTCATTTTTGTCTATGCATGACGACCCTACTATATTTTACCCTTCTCACGATAAATCCATCATTTCTCATTTTCTACAATTTTCTTTTCTAACTCTCTTCCTGTCAGCTTTTTTTGCATTAACCTAACCGCTATCGCCTCTGATCTTTTCTCTTCACTTCACCTCCTCTGAAACCCTTTCAGTACCTGCGTATGGCCTGGGGAGTCTCCCCAATGATGAAGGTGGTGTGTCTGGTGTGGTGTACGCTCTTATTGGCGAAGGTGACTGGATGGTCCGCGCTGGGCTTCTCCGGTCTGACAGCAGTAGGGCAAGGTTGAATGTCTGGTGCGCTCGCCGGCAGGCTCTGGTACAATCAAACAAGAGTAAAGTTTTCATCAGGGACCATTTGTTTGACGATATTTTGCCAAGCTTGCTCACCAACTGTCTCTCTCCACTAGTCAGTACTGGTGGCGGAGATGTGCAGGCTTATGATGATAGGGGAAGTAAACATGCAGCATTATGGACCACAGATTTAAATGTAGTTGACCTACACTGCTGTTACTCATCAAGCACCACTGAGCTGTCGCTAAGCTACAAAGAACAGTACGTGTTTACATCCACTCTCATGTCACAGTGAGCATGTGTGTCTGATACAGTACTGGCAAGCCTTATTCTGCACGCCATTATGCAATTGCCAGGCACACTTTGTTAGAAAACAGGTCTAAATGACACGGTTTACAGCAAGGTCTGTGGATTATTGTTTAATTCTGTCACGGTTTCTGGAAAAACATATTCATGTGAAGTTTTCCAGATGTAATTTGATTTATCTAATATAATTTGGGAGGGCAAGAAGTCATCCCAATCATTTTCAAACCCTGACAAATCAGCAAAAACTATAACATTATAACAGGTGACAGAAAAAAAAAAAAAAAAAAAGGGGTGAGCAGCCCTCGATTGGGGTTGTGGCAGACAGAACCACAATATTATAGGTTTGAAGAATAGGAGTAAAGCAGTATGTACCTCCTGGGTGCCAGGAAGGTAATTGGCCGGGAGCTGGGAGTACATCTTGCGTTCAAACACGTCTCGTACAGCAGCTCTACTGATCAGCTCCTCTGCTTTGCTCCCACCCACCACGCGCTGGTTGGAGTGGGTATACATCACCTCCTGTACGCCCCCTTTAAACAACAAATACACATCATTAATGTTGAAATTAAGTTAATTGAAAATGATTCACATTTAACAAATAGGCATTGAATCTGACCTAGCACACTGTCGATAGTTCCCTCCTTTCCTTTGGTTGCTGGGGATGTTTGACTTTTCAGACTTGTAAATGAAACGGCTTGTCTCTCTGTCCTGGTTGTTGTTGCAGCTCTTTGACCGCTTTTTGGCAACTCAACTCTGGATTTTTCTGTCTGTGGAGACGTGAAGTGACATCCCATAGATCTCCCTTTCTTAACGGGAGTGTGTTCATCTTCTGAAGATGTGAATATTTCTATGTCTTCTGTGTATTTGGATCTGGCGTTGTCCCTGACTCTAGCACTTTGCTTCTTTCTGTCGCGGTCTAGCCTTCCTCTCCCTCTATCTCCTCCTCTACCATGTGAATTTAAAGCATCCCTCTTGGGCCGTGTCATTGCCTCTATGTCCAAATCCTCAGATTCATCCGAATAAACCTCAACGCGGTGCATTTTCGGAACTGTACTTTTGAGCTTGTAATGTTTCTTTTTGTCTGGTGAGGATTTTTTATCACTCTCCTCATCCACTGTAATTTCCTTATTTGTCCACCCTTTCAGGCCCCGTCTCTGTCTTGCAGCATCATCAGTCTGTTTCACCAGAGTCACTCTCTCTTGTATCCCTTCATCTCCATTCTCCCTGTCTTGTCTGTCTTCTCTGTCTGAGCTGCTGGGGTCCCAGGTTTTCATTCCCAATTTGAGGAGACAGACTGCACCGTTTCCTGTATTGGAGCTCTTGCAGGTGCCAGAGGAAGTAGCCTCCCTCTTTTGGTCTTCAGCATCTTCCTCAGAGGTGCTTTCTTCCACACCCGTACTACTGTCCCCTTCTCCTAACTCGGGTTTTCCTTTCATCCTTTCTAGGAGTCTAGAGAAACCGTGCTGGAGGAGACTCATTCGACCAGGGCCAGTGGCCGCATTCCCATCCCCGTTGCCATCCATTGCGGTAGGGTTTTGCACCTTCCTCTTAAGCCCCTGCTCCTCCTCATCCTCTTCACTCCCACTGCTGAAGTCCAGCACCCCTCTGGGGACCTTTGATGCACCTCTGCTCTCCTTGGCTGGTTCCTTTTTTGGTACAGGGCCATCTGTGGGCGGGAAATCTCCAGGTTCCTTAAATAAAACAGTAGAAACAAACAGCTAAAGAAAAGTAGGGACCGATTGGCATAGAAAGTGGTACAAGTTAGGTAGTATGAGAGCGAGACATTAAGGTGGAAAATGCAAGTGTGAGAAAGAATTATCTACAAAATTGCACCAAAAGGCCACAAATTCTTCACTTCCCTTGTTTGTGCCATCATTCAGTGGACCAGCCCATCATTCACTACAAATGTTTGTAATAATAAATCATAATAAACGTCAATGGGACATATGTCCTCCATCATGATGTAATATAAAGAAAACAAAGGAGTCATAACACTTTCTAGATTTATATGAATGGGCCTTTATGGGAGCGACCACCAACAGTGATTCTAATTTCACTAAAGATGACTCTTTCCCAGTTCTGCTGTACTTGTGTGCATGTTGGTGCTTACATGCCTCAAGCCTCTCTCTCTCTGTGCTTGTTAAGGCACCCCAGTGTATTCTGCATTTTTGAAAGAATCTAGATGGCCTCAGTGGAGCAGCAGGCCCTGTAAAAAGGACCTGGCTGGGAACAGGATGATAAGGGGTATCACTGTGTAAATAAATAGCCGAAAAGCAGAAGATAGGTCTGCTGCTTCCATTAGGATAAGCAAGTAATTATGTCCAGCTGTTTCACACAGCATCGGAGAGAAAGTGAGAGGCAGACAAAGAGAAACGTATCCTTCAGTTTATGTAAAAAAAACTAAGAATTGAGCAGTTCTTTGTGTGTGCTTACAAAGGTTGCTGTATAAAGGTTGTCGTTTTCACATTGACAGATAACACGAGCTGTAGTCAGCTTAATTTCAGTCAATTACAAATAGATTCAAATTGTGTTTTCATGGCAAAACAACCATAGAAACTTCTGAAAAAGCTAAGCCAATGCTCAGTATGTTGCAAACACTCACTTTAGGCAGATACAATACTTCAACTGTACTTTTAAGCTTGAGGAAGATGATAATGTCAAAAACAGCGTAATTGGCCATGTTTGGTGAAAAATGACTACTGAAACAGTGATTTGAGAGATTTCCATCAACCTTTTTGTTGCTGTTTTTCTACTGTAAAAAAAAAGGGGGGGGGAAAGAAAAAAGCGCCATATGAATATATTGTAACAGCCTTAACTGAAGCTGCTGCTGTGAGGAAACTACAAACCTTTTACAGCCACCTTTAATGCCTACAGCAGAGTGAGTATGTGATACTGACAAAAACAATTTTTGTGGGAGTATCATCTTCACCACGTTAGAAACATTTTTTTTTCTCATGAATGTGGCATATCTCATTTTGCAATAAATAACAAAGAGAGTAGATTGTAAGACAAAGAAGAACCGAGAAAGCTTCGATTTTGAGGGTTGGTGGACTGACAGACAGGAAGGTCCCTGTTTGAGGGATCCCCTCTCAAGTGGGAATGAGAAGATGAGTGGGCCGCCTGGGAAACGAGAAATGAGGGATGGGAAAGATGAGTGCCCTGTGTTCTGGGCCTCTGAGAACGGCGGAGTTACTCACGCTAACTCCCTTCGTCTCCTCCTCCTTCTCTTCGCCTGTGTGTGTCCTGGTTGTCATAACACCGGACTCCACTTCTCCTTCTCGCTGACACGAAGAGCAAGAGTAAGACACACATTCATCAAAACATAAACATCTTATTGTACAACACCAACTCAATTATGTTAAAATCATCAACAAAAGACTTTGTGATCTTTTGGTTTTCATTTTTACTTGGCAGTACATCATATATTTAGGTTGTTTAGACGTGTAACTACTGAGAATGCAACATGCCTCTTTAATTCCAATACCAAACCATTAGTCCATTACTATCCATATAATCACGTAAGAGTAAATTCCAAAGAATAGAAACAAAGTTAAGGTTTTGTTGACTGTTTTGTGAGACCTGGTTTTGTGCCATTTGAATCAGTGGGACGAGGTGAGTTGAGGCAGTACGCTACAGTAGCACATCATCTATCAAACAGTAACAGGCGTGTAGGCCATCTAACCTCTAGTATCTTGCGGGTGAGGCATGTCCCTTGGGTCTGCAGCCTGAAGAGGTTTTTGATCCCAAACAGCTCCCCCTTATGGACACCATGCCCCTGCACTGCCTCAAAGTACCGCCGCGCACTCTCCTTGCCCACGACAGAGCACTGCAATTGCTGGAAGATGGGGAAGGAGGTACAGCAAAGTAGATATAAAAAC
The DNA here is from genome assembly GCA_036023655.1 of Nannoperca australis. Classification (NCBI taxonomy): domain Eukaryota; kingdom Metazoa; phylum Chordata; class Actinopteri; order Centrarchiformes; family Percichthyidae; genus Nannoperca; species Nannoperca australis. The sequence continues at coordinate 33,101 of JAVQJD010024665.1, read as the reverse complement.
AACAAAAAACCTTGTGTTATACTTTAGTCTAATGCTATAAACAATCAGCCCTGGGTGTGTATCAGTTTCGGGCCGGCATGGTTGTTTCATAACATAACTAGTAACAAAAAGTGATCTCAACATGAGGCTGTTCTGCTTTAGTATTTTTTTTGTTATTATTCGATTTGTGCTGTTGGTAAACCTTTCTGAGAATTTGTATTCCATTGTCCCCACAGACAATTATGAAGCAGATAACCTCAGTATAACAAGACGTGCATCATTTGGTGCATTATGATTATATGGTTATTATTATCTGGTACCTGTTTGTAAACTTGTCTGAGATAGATAACCTCCTCTACAGTCCCCAGTGAGATCAGCCTGAGAACGCTCACATCCCTGCACTGGCCAATACGATATGCCCTGAAGAGAGACACAAACATATCAACGCACAGGTATCAGGCATAGAAATGGTAAAAAGTGAGCATCTTTGTTTTGATATCAGCCCATAATATGACGTAGAGAGAAGCAACAACAGAATACTTTAAAAAAAATGTCAATTTCTATATCTCAATACACATTCAAATATTGCGGAAATTCTGTCAAGACATGGCCCACAACCTACCTATCAATAGCTTGGAGGTCATTGGCTGGGTTCCATGTGGGGTCAAATAGCACTACCACATTGGCCCCTACAAAGTTAAGACCAAGACCGCCCGCCCTGATAGAACAAAGAGTATATTATCAGCAGGTTTTGAATATGTTTAAAATAAGCAATCAATAACCAATATAGTATTAAATACTCCAATATAGTCCATATTGGTATAGCTGTGAGGTCTTCATTTTAGATAAAAGGACTACTAATGTAAACATAAAATATATATATAAATATATTCTCCATCTAATTGTTATCGTTTGACTTACATGGTAGAAACCAGGCAGAGGTTGATGTGAGAGGAGCTGTTGAACTTTTTGACAATCTGGATTCTCTCTTTGGCCTTGGTGTTTCCGTCCAACCTGCTGTAGTCCAGCCCCTCTGCCATGCAGTAGCTCTCCAGCACATCTAACAGCTGGCAGGTTCAAAACACAACAAACAGTCCTGAAGGCAAAGTACAATCTGACATCAATACTATTCATCTATTATGTGAATTCACTCATTGTCAAGGTTGAGGAATTTGTGTTAGAGATAAAATGTAACAAGCACATTTAATAAAAAAATAAACTGATTATCCCCTGGCTTGTATATACTATTGGTGCAATGCAGAGTGCAATCAAAACAGTATGGACTCTATATGACCTCATAGCAGCCAGAAATGTTGTCGTACTGTCTCAGGTGATAGGAGCCATTAGACTCTGCAGAGTCTAATTATTATCTTTAAAACTCTAACCGTGCTCACTTAGAAAACCCCAAGGCTTGCTTATTAATCAATTTCATGAGAACACCATGTCTCCTGCTATTATTTTCTCTGTAAACAAGTCATCTGCTGTAACAGCAGTGGCAATTAAGAGTGTGTGCTCAAGCCTGTTGTTGTGTTGAAAGGCTGAATGGAAGTGACTGAGCGTACTCCAACTCCATCCAACATGATCTAAAACCCATTTTAGATTACACTGTGAGCATCAAATCATTTTCTTATGGGAAAACATCTCGCCCTGCTGCTCATCCAACTATCACACTATATAACACACACACGCAAACTCACTGAAAAACTAAATGAACACAAAAACACAGCTCTCACCTTAGTTGACAGAGAAAAAAGAAGTACTTTATCTCTCTTTTGTAGATAATATTTCAGCAGCTTCTGCAAAACCTGAAAAGGAATGCAGATATGTTAACCAACACTTAAACAGCCCGTAATGAGCAGGTGACCGAGCCTTTGCTCCCTGTACCTTCATCTTTCCGCTGAACATCGGATCCGACAAGGCCTCGAATGCTTCATCTTTGCATCTTTGCACAAAGTCTGGAAACTTTTGGAATACCTTTGCACAAATGCCACCCACATACTTTTCCTGGAAGAAACAAATGAGTCATAAAAGTGAAGCAAATCCATCACTAGAAGAAAGAAGAATAAATAAATCATACGGCAGCATGTTTCTACCTGTTTCTTGCTGGTGCCTGCAGTGGACTGAAGCAGCGCTACATGGTTGGCAACCTTCCTCAGGATTGCTAAGTAACTAAAGTACAGCTCCTTCATTTGTACACCTTCTGAGTTTGTCTGTAATAAAAGAAACTGATATTATTTGGGGGCATGAATGTTATTCAAATGCAAAAATGAAGGATTCCCCTATTAAAGTCAATTGGAATATGGTAACAGGCTTCTATGTTGTATTTTGAATTTCATTGCTGTACACTGTATTTAAATAGTAGAATGCAAAAGTACCACGTAGATACCTAAAGGGTCTGTTCTCTTAACATTACATTGCTCATTTTCCCAACACGTCTAATTTAGGGGATCTGACCCGTTACAACAACAAAAATGTTCTTCACAAATGAGTCAAGTATGAAATCCAAATCCTCAGATTTGCCAACCCTTACAATTAAGAGTTACCCATTACAATACACATAAAAAAAGCACACAATGGTAAAAGGGGAGAACTGACTTTATAGCAGCAGCCTCTGCGCGTGCGTCCACTTTGACAGTCACATTTCTCTGAAGACCTCAGCAGCAGCATCACATCTTCGGTGTCCAGCACCGCCTGATACACAGTCTGCTGAAAGTCTGTCAGAGAGCAATACACCACCTAGGAGAAAACACAACACAATGTCTCTAAGGGATGTTTTTAGACATCATACATCTTCATCTGAATATTATGATAATAGAAAATGATCATGTACATGGTGAATTGTGAGTTTTCGGAGAACAGAAATCCATTAAAATATGATAATAAAGTCTGGTTTGACTTAACCAATCTTACCCTGTCGTCCTTCTTAGGCAGTTGTTCCTTGATGAGAGCTTTAGTCCTTCTGAGGAACCAGTGGGAAATCTTCCTCACCAGGGCTCTGACAGTCTTCCTCCCTGTAGCTAGGGCACGTTTGGTTGCACTGTGCCTCTGCCCTTGCTCAATCGGATCTGAAAACTTGTTCTTGAAATGTCCTAAGCTGCCAAGACAACCAGGTATGGCCCTAAATAGAATAAAACATATATGAAAGCTAATAGGAATAATTCCACCAACAGGGAATGAAACGTGCTTGTAAACATGCAAATGACAAATGTGTTGTAATATAAAAGTCATAACCTACCAGTCCATGACACACCACAGCTCCTCAAGGTTGTTCTGTAAGATGGTGCCAGTGAGGCCAATTCTGATCTGAAGGAAATATAAATGCAACGCTAACATCAAAAGCCTGGTCCAAATGCAGCTTTCTATTTTTTAGCAGCTTCTTATGATGGTGGCACAAGTGCAGCAGAAACATGGGACCGTTGAGTTCAAACTTTATACTTCTTAAAGACTTAACACCATCAGTGCTCTCCATATGATCAGTGTCAGTTACAAACCAGTAATAGTAAAACGATACCACAAGCAAAAAGATCTCTGACCTTACATTTTAGATCCTTCATGGCCTGCGTGATCTGAGAGTTTGGATTTTTTATCTTGTGGGCCTCATCCACAACCACAGCAGACCAGTCTATGCTGCAGGGAGGGCACGTGTATGTTGCAGTTACAGTGCTTAAACACCAAAATGCATGCATGCAGAAAACATGAAACTTGCTGCTTGTGCTGAGGGTGGTTCTTACTTGTTAAACTCATCCAAACAAAGGCGCAGAGTCTCATAGGTAGTGAGAGCAATCTCAATGCGTCCCTTCTTGATGCGGGCCAGCTCCTCCTCTTTTCTCAGCCCGTGGACCACCACACACTGGAAGTGACCCCATGTGTCCAGCTCATCTTTCCAGTTGTAAAGCACTGACAGTGGGGACACAATGAGAAACACCTAGACCAGATCATGGAAACACCAAAACATACTGATGAGAAATCAATAATCTGTAGCTTTACACTACTGCTGCACTTGACTGAATGCACCTGGTGAGTGGGAGTCTTTAGTTTCTCCTAACAAGATATTTTAGGATTCATGACATTTTTTTTATGTAAGTAGCATATTTCAATACCCACTTTGTTGGGTTTCCTTTGCTTGGAGGACATCTGACTCTGCAGAAACTGAGGCCTGTTGTTCTTGATGTCCTCCCGTGTGCCTGTTTTGTGCAACACAGCAGCAAGGAAACCAATGACCTAAGATAAGATCAAACAGGTGGAGAGAACAAAAGTGAGAGAGAGACGGCCACGTGAAAACAAAGTGCACACATTTTGACAATTCTGAAAATAGTTTTGCAGCTAATACACGCTGTACCTGTACAGTTTTTCCCAGGCCCATGTCATCCCCCAGGACACAACCTCCAGGACGGATGTAGTTGTTGTAAATGAACCTGATACCGTCTCTCTGGTAATCCCTCAGGTATCTGTTGATGGTGTAGGGGACACTGTCTCCGTGAACATCACTCAGCTCTAAGGGGACACACAGCCTTGGGTCTGTGATGCTGCTGGGGAACACAGGTTTCTCCTGGGTGAAGTGGTTCAAGCCTGGTCTCACGAGTTTCGAAACAGGTACAGCTTCCTCCTCATCTTCATCTTTACTGTGGTCAGTGAATACCACCCACGCTATGGTATCAATATTATGAGAGGTGGAGGTCAGTCTCTGAATGGTGGTTTCTCGCATGGTGCCATCTGTCGGGTCAGGAGCCAGACAACGGTCTCCTTCACGCCACGTTGCTATTAAGAAATATTAACATTTCATTAGTAAACTGTGCTTTGCAACAAAACAATAGTTACTTCACCAAAGGCACACAGATAGTTTTGATATTAGTATTGAATTACATATTTTCAAGAGGGGATTTGGGATGCTTTTTCCTACCTTTATACTCGATTATAATACTAATATTACTTGAGTTCATCCAATCTAATACACAAATGTGTCCCACTGAACGAATCAATCGCATTGTAGGAGAGTAACGTGAACCTGGACATGACAAAATGTTATGACTAATGTTCCCTGCAAAGGAAGGAAATGTGGCTACATGTTAGCTGGCTGCAGGGGCTGAGTGTAAACTAGCTCCCATCTGAAATGCAACATTAGGTAAAAACCTGCATTTCAAACCGTTTTCACCTGCAGAAGTTGAAGCCATCAGGATACACTGAAAGCACCCTGTTCTTCTTGTGGAGGAAAAGTCACTGTAGAATGCTAGCTAGAATTAGCTAGCTAGCTAGCTAATTAGCTTAGCAGAGATTCACAACAAAACCAGAACGACGACCAAAATAAAAGCCGAAAAACTGAGCTTATGTATGTTCATCCTGACTAAGTCGCTTTTATCTTAGCCTCCGTTTAAGTATATTTATCTGCCGAAAAACCGGACACACAGCAGAACCAGCTGCAGCTCCACAAGAGATCTATTTTAACAACGAGTATCGCACTTTCCACGGATTTCATCGATTTCAAATACACTTTCAAAGTCAACTCTACGAGGTATAGATCACTTTACAAATATGTTTTTATGTGCTATGGATGTTTTCATGGTTCGGTAGTTTTTTTTTTCGCCTTACAGGTTTCACTGTCGGACATTGTTTTGAAAGTGCAGTGTAGAATCTCAGTGACATTTTTATAAAATAAAAGACGAAAGTTGATTCAATTTCATCAAAACGTTTGTTGCCACAAAATCTGAGCAGCAGTCTATGTGAAATAATAACGAAAATGGTCTCGTCAGTGCTCCTACCAGCGAGTATGTAGGCTGTATATCCGTAGATAAACTAAAATAATATGGTGATGTATTTCTGCACTGCTTCCAGCAGCCTACCTGCAATTTATATGCTGCTCAATCATAATGTGCCATTATCTACAACGGATAAAATGTCATCATGTAATATTAATAACTGCACTAATATAATATCATGTCATGTGATGTTTGGAACAATACTTTGAATGTCTTTATTAGTATGTTTTTTATTCTTAAATACCATCAATTATTTCTAATATTTTAAATATTTGTATTTAGTTCATATAGTCTCAAATGATAATGATTCTCTGTCTGTGCAGAAGACCTTTTGAACTTTGAGTGTATTTAACCACTATGTAAAAAATATCAGTGAATATGTGTAGCGTACATACTTCTTGGTTTCATTGTAAGGACACTATTTAGCGTTATCTCACTGAAAGTAATGAAACATTTGCAAAAAATTTTGGTGGTCATTGGATTTAACCAAAAAGGGTCTGCCTGTGAGGCTGGGGTGTAACAGTAGAGTTCAGCGGGTGTAACAGAGGAAACACAGCATTGTCATATCAACTGTTGGGGAAAACAGTTTTGGGCAGTGCAGCTTTGGGCCAGATTTCTAACACAATCAATATTGCTCAACAGTCAAGAGAATAACACATTCACGTCCTGACAGAATATGAAAGAAAGGAAGTAATCCGGTAAACACAATTGACAGACCTGAAACATGGTGGTATAGAAATATAGTAAAAGCAAGGTGAAGAGACGTGTTTGTCCTTTATCTGGTTTTGATACGAGGATTATAATTTAAGCTCACTTTAAGGTTTTACTGTTGCTAAGCAGAACAGACTTGTAAACACACAGCAACACTGTCTCAGTTCTCCATCCCCGATTTGACTTTCCCTAAACGTTGGCCATGGCGAGCCAGATGAGGCACGACTAGGTCCGCTTCTCGCCATGGTACACTGCCATACAAAAATGGAACTTTTTGTTCCTGTTTTCTCAACACTGGGAATTTATAGGGCAGCTGCCACAGATGTTCTCATAAAGAAAGCCCAAACACTGATGTCAAACGGTTTACATACTGCAGATCTCACACACACTTGTTCTCTGACTGAACCGCAAGGGCCTTTCTATGGCCTCATGAACAATAAAACATTACCGCTCAAGCAGATAGAGTTGGGATAAATAGATCATTGGCTGCAGATAAGAAGTTCTCATCAACAGTCATTTTCACAGATGACTGATGTTGTTGACTGTGTCAAGTGGGCCATCATGGGCTTTGGTTCTATTTTGTGAAATGAAGAGTTGGCTTTCAAGCTTAAATGTAGTTTCACAAAAACCTAATAAGTCCAATTTTGTAGAAAACTTTAAGCATTGTTGATAACCATTGCAAAACCTGCTATCCCAGAATTTTATCAAAACTGTATAGATTATTCCCTGTTGTGGTCAGAATGTATAAATCAATATAATACAGTTTTCAGGTACTTCCAGTATTAGTATGGTAACCGTAATAGCATTGCGCAAAATTACATTATAAGAATTGATCAACTTTACTTACTTAAAAGTTAAAAAGTAACAAAAACGTTACTTTCCACCGCTGCTATTTAATAATGGCAGTCTACATACAACAACACAGCGATGTCAGCGAGGTAGAGGTGCCTTTTTAAGTAAGGTCAGTTTCATTGCATTTTATACATAATCTCTGAAGACTGAAAGGGAACTGTTTCATAATTTATTATAATCGGGTCAGGAGGGTGCTTTCACTTGCACCTGCCATGAAATTTCCCCACTGGCTTTCCTGAGAGTCACCTGGATTGACTTAAGCAAATTTCAAATGTATTTCTCTGAACAAGGTGTTTCCTGCAGGCATAGCTTTCATCTCTGTCAGATTCATTTGGCTGAACCGAGGATTGATTTGAATAAAAGTGTTGGGCCAGACGTTTGCTAAACTTCTGTTGTTGGTCATAATCAGTGGTTGGAAAGGAAGGCCTGAATGAAGGTCTTGATTCTTGTCCTGCTCCCAGGATATTCGGAAACACTCCATCTGTGTTCCAGCACCTCTCTCTCATGAGTCAGAGGGTCCTCCACGGGCCAAAAGCAATTACTACCATGCCAAAAATGACAGTTTCAGCATCATAAGCATTGATTGCAGAGATGGAAAATTAGGTTGACAATTCATGCTTTTCTCCCTTTTTTTTCATTTGTCTTCTCTCGCTTTCCCATTCACTTGCTTTTCTATTCACTTTATTAGTGTCTTAATAATTCATTCATGGTGTAAGTGTTTCTGCACTTAAAGAAACTAAAAACAGTTGGATTAATATGACGTAACGTATAAACTCAACATATCACACATGGTTTTTAATCAAAAAGGCTGAATCATATCGGTTATGATGTGTCTTTTCCCTCCTCTCATCTCTTGCCATCTAACTCGACTACAGTAGTTTGGACATCATTATAATAGATGCAGCTGCATTGGATTAAATGTGATTATTCTGAAGTGAGTTACAACAGATATAATATGGAATAGTTTTCTGCGTTTCTACTGTACTTGATATTTCATGCTAAATTAAGTTGATAGTGATCTTTTAATAGCATTCAGCCCATTTTGTAACGATCATTAAAATTAATAGCATTGTTTTGTGTCCCTGACTTGTTGACATGAGGACATCTTTAGGGATTGGACTAGTCCAACTCCCAGGCACAGGGTATGTGAGACTAACAGCCACATATTCCATATCAGGGTCCTTTTGATTTTTGCTACAGGACTAATCATTGTTCAGTGCAGCTATCATCTTGTCTTTGTCCTATTTATCATCCTCTGCAATTCCAGGGATTCTAACAGTAAGTGCTACCTCACTATTAATAGTGTATTTTCAGCAAGGCTGAATAAAAATAATTAAGTAGTATAAACCTTGAATTTCTTCGAAGCACATCATCCGTTTGTCTCATCCCCCCGGACCTCTTTCATTCACACACTCTCCCTTCTTTATTCTCTCTTTCTGAGGTACTCAGTTACACACAAGGCATAGTTAAATGAAAAACCTTTGAGCACTAATGCTTGAATTCTCTTTAAATGTCACAGGGCTCAGAGACCTACAACTACAACCAACAAAATAGGAGATCGGAAATTTAAGGAACCACTTGTTTATTGCTTTGTTCCTCCTCTTTTCTGTTACTGTAACGGTCACCTGTGACTGACGAATCCTGCTACCTCTGATGACTACTTCGGGGCCACAGACAGTCGTGATGACACGACTGATTCTGTTCAGCGAGTTGATTTACAACGTAGGAGCCTCTGATGACCTGAATTTGATGGCTTGTTCCTTTTGTCCTGCACTGAGATGGAAAATTCTGTAGAGCAACATATTTACGATCAAACCGCCCCTCATTACACTGCAACCCTGTAGAGGAGCCTTTTGTTCATCTACCTCAGCCACACTAAGTACATCAACCAGAGAGTATAACTGACTGTGGCGTCTGTGCATGTGTATACAATGTGTGCATCCTTGTGTTTGTGTAGTTTGTGTCTTCTCTATCAAAGGCTCCACAGGCCCTTTAAAACAGCTGATTAAGGGGATGACAAGAACAGGATTAGACCACGGGAGAGAAATGCAACAGCCTCTGATTTTCCGTCTCTGCTTTACTCCATTCTGGTCACAGCCACCCTCCTCCTGCCAGGCATGGTGGACATGCACAAATTGGTTGGTCTTAGAATGAAATATCTGGCTGCTAGACAATATTTCCCCCTCTTCCACTCTTCTGAACCACCCCTAACCCAACATGAACACCAACAGGGATTCAAAGAGCTGCATGACTGCACGTCCCAACAATGAGGCCACACAAAAAGCACCAACTCAGCAGAACTGGACGTCCGTTTCTCAGGCGTTTAAGCATGCAATTATGTTCCCCTCCACTCCCCACTTCACAATCAGGATCTGGGGAGTACAACGTGGTGTCTGTAGTAGTTCAGTTCCTACAGGGGAGATGTGGAGACAAGGGTACATTGCTGTCTTGATTGGAAGGATTTTGTTGGCAGGAGTTGTTGTTTGAAGAGAGATAAAAGTTAAATGGGGCACTTGTGTGCGTGGCAGAATTTATATGCGTGTGAGATAGCTATGCGTTTGTGCGTTGGGAGATTATATTTGTATGTGACCCAACAATTTCATGCATAAATGTATTTGCATGTCACCTGCTTTAAGAAAGAAATCTGATAATAGTCTGGTAGATGCCACATACAACACTGAAATGTTTTTTTGTAAAACCCTATGTGTGTGTGTGTGTGTGTTTGCATATGTGTGTCAGTGTTTTATTGGATGTTATCCGGTGGGGAGCAGTCCTGCTGAGGGCTAGGCCATGCGTCCATGCATGTAGTGCACACATGGGGTCCAGAGGGGCTTGCAGAGCCAGGCCAAGCCATGCTTATGGACCATTTAGCACACATTGCTTTCTCCTTCATGGCTGCACTGCAATCCCCCAATATGCAAGTCAGAGCTGGAAAACTTTACAGTGAATCACAGAGAAAATCCCCACAAGGCACAGGGAATGTAACTCGCAGGATATACAAATCTGTATTTATTGGCATATTTGTCAATTTGTCAATTTTCCTTTATTTTATTTCTTTGATACTGTAGTATATCACCTATTTACATCTGTCAGTGGTACTGTAGTGTTTAGTGTGGCCTGCCAAAATAGACTATTGTGAAATATAACCATACACCCAGTTTAGAGAAATATGGCTCCTGATACATAAATTATACATCTTAATAGGGTTTTTACTTTTTGACTAGCTGTCTCCAAATCACCCAGGTTGTAATCAACAACAATTCTTCACTGGACACATTTAGACTATTTGAACTCATATAACTGATATTGTTTAAGTCGTACTCATTTTATATCAAGTTGAGCTGAACTGAAAATGTTAGCAACCACCTAGCAAATCATTAGCAAAAAGCTAGTTGGATAATAAGATAATGGAAAAAAATGTAATATTTGGTCTGTAATGATCTGTTTAAATTCACATAATAATTTCTAAGTACAACAGGCTATGCTTTGTAGTTCAGTGGGGGACACGTTTCTGAAGTGCAATGTCCATCTGACCCGCTGTCCTATAGCCCAGGCTATTGTTTTCTTTGCTAATGCAAAATGGAGAAAACTAGCAAACTGCGCTGAATAGATAATCCTGACACCAAACAAGCTGAGAAGTAATTTGAGGAAGCATTTTGTATTCTACACCCTAGATGCAAAAATCATAACTAAAGTAGGGCTGTTTCTAAAATAAAACTTCAAATATTGTTAGCTAGCTTGTCACTCACGTGAGGCAGCAGAGTCACCACAAAACATTCTGTATACAGTGAAGTTTAGGCCTTGGGTAGCTGGGTTGTGTACGAAAGATCTTAAACGAATTACACGTTAGGTCTGAAACATAGTTCTTTTAATGACAGCTCTAGTGACATCTGCTCAGGTGGTAAGCTAATTTAGTTCAGAAAATGTAGGCTTTTCTAAAAAAAATAATAATAATTTAGCTGGCTTGGGGTCCTTGTTTATGAGCACCCACACACACATAATCATCAGTTACATTATAATGTTGACGTACAGTCACAGTGTCCAGTGACTTGATATCAGTAGTTACCTTGAACTTCCCCTCATCTCACTCCTTACATTTATCTCCCTCTTCCTCTCCTCCTTTTTTGCTTCACTTCTTCATATCCTCCCTCCCTTCGTTCATCCCTCCCTCTCTCTGGCATGTCTGTGTGTGGTCTGGAGACACTATAAATCCCCAGCTGACACATGGTGCCACCCAACGTGACGCTCAGACCTCCTTATCCTCAGTATCAGCTATCATGTCAGACCAACTAGGTCAAGGCCATTTATGCCTTTATACTTCCTCACAGAAGCCTAAATGAACTCGTTCCTCTCACATAAAAAGATTATATCTAACCACTTTGATATGCAATAACTGTTAACTTGTGTATTCCCACCCATTGTGAAACTGGTTCTCTGTCTTCAAGTGGTCTGTGGCTGTCCTTGTGTGAGAACTGACTGTGGATTACTGTAGCCTCTGAGATACTGTTGAAATTAGAGAATTGTCTGTCGTGCCCTCAGTCCAGATGAGCTCAAGTACCCCTTCGTCAAAACCACCCATCATATTCCCTATAATTCCTTTGAATGAATCAAATCTTTTATTTATCACTATTATAAAAGTGGATATTGTCATATGGTTTTCATACGTCAGAACTGTCAATGAATTGCTTTGGTCGAGTTTGCATACTATCACTTGCAGTGGCAGAGGTTGGGGGTTTCTTTCAGTTGCTAACTATGTAGCTAACTTTAGCTAACTGCTTATCCATTACTTTTATAAAACAATTTCTGCTGTTCATTCTTTACTTTTAGCTAATTATTTAACTGTTTATGAATTACTTTTAACTATTTCAACAACATATCCACTATTTAAACTTTTTATGAATTACTTTTCGCTAACCATTTCAGTCATTTATCCTTTACTTTAAGTGTTTAACTGTTTCAACTTTTGCTTTAGCTTGCTTACTTGTTTTAATGGGCCCTCAATCGCAAAACACATGGTGCTAATGTAACTTATAACCATAGACTGTATATAAAGAGGTATGTACTGCGACCGGGTTTCGGGAGCTTTCTGGTCATTGTCAGTATTAGATACTAATTATCAGCATCACACACATTTGTAATCCTATTTGGCTATTTATTTTCCTCCTATACAAATGTATACAAGTGTATATATGTATTTCAGTCCAATCATACTTTTTTCAATTTGTTGAATTTCCATGTGACCCCTAACTGGCAACTGCAGAGATACCCCTTTGTGGGCAACTACTTTATACTATTGAAATTCTGAAGGAACTTAGATGTTGTTTCTTTACCTTGACTTTTCATCCACAGCCACTAGAGGGAATTGCTTTAACAAATCCTATCTCATGTGACTCATTCTTTTTTTTCTGGATTTCCCCTTGCCTAATCAATTCAGAAGACATACTCTGTTTGCACATCCCATCTCTCACCTGGATGTTACACAACTGACTGCTATCCAAGTTGTGTCATAATCCCACATACTGGTGACAGAGAGGGATTAATCTCATTCAGCTCCGAGGCCCTGGGAACAGTGGAGGCGTTGAAAAATAAAGCCTAAACTCCCCATGTCTTGGCCTGGCTGGCTGGGTGGTCTCACTGGCATAAATATCATACTAAGTGACCATCCTCTCTACAGTTTACATCAGCACATTCAAACAAACAGAGGGACAGAACACACTGCCAGCGCTGGAATAGAGACATGCAACAGCAGGCGCACAACCTTTAGTCTGCTTTGGTCAGGCTGGGCTGAGAGGAGGTCAAATGTGGAAAGAGATAGAGACCTATTAAGAAGACGGAATGATAGAGAAAGAGTGGCCATTTAAAAGAGTGGCAATGAGAGAGGAACGACTCCGGGAGAGATCGAGAGCACTGCTCTGTGTGTGGTCTGAAGACCTCCAGGCTTGTTCCGGGGTGAGTGTATAAGTGCGCCCTTCCTGGGCTCAGAGAGGAAGGGGGAAAATAAAATAAGGAGAAAGAGGGAAGTGTGCACAATAAAGGGAATGTTTGCCTTTGCTTGTGTATAAGAGCAAATGAGTGAGCAGTTCTTTTATGTGGAATAAGCAAGCAAACGCTGGCATGTTTGGCCCACTGTGGGGAGATTACTGTGTTATTTGCAAAAATATTAACCAGCCCGCCAAAAAGTGTGCTTTTCACCAGGCCATCGCCCAGCGAGAATGAAGCCTTTTGTCTCTGACACATATTGTCATAGGATTTTCAAAACACTTGCACCTGTGTGTATACTGGTGTGTGTGCTTAGCAAAGACGTACGTGTATTTATTTATTTATTTCAAGTTGTAGCATATACTATTATGGATATACTGTTATCTACACTGTAATCTAACATTCGCTCATAAAATGTAGTATTCTGTCATGAGTATTCTTACCGTTGGGAAGGATTTGTTATTACCAACCAGTGAGTGAACGTTTCACCAACATAACTTAGTTCTTATTGTTCAATTACTGTTGGACGTAAACCTACAAACTCCTGTCTGTCTTTAACTAGTGATGCTCATGGACTGAATTTTTTATGGACTTTGGCTAAGCCAAAGTTCATTGATGTGACTAAGATCATCTGTGTGGATGATCATTCCCTTTCTTTTTCAACCCCACCATGCACAAACACACGCACACACACAAACATGTAGCTGCATTTGTCATGTATAGCCTATGCATGCTCACATAAAATTAGAAAAGGCAAATGCATATGCACAAAAAATCTGCAGATGTGTCTGTGTGTTTGTAAGTGTAAAATAAATACATAGGAAGACTTAGACGTAAGAAGTTGTGTGTTGATGGTTTAGAATTAGTGTGGTTGTGTTTGTGTAAATTAACTAATTGTAATTAAATCTGTATTCAGATTAAAGAAGGTTAGAAATGGGGACCGGCTTTCCTTTATACCTCCCATTCTCCTTCTTTAATCAATTTATAGAATTTCATTTCAAAAGATTTACTTTGTTTGGAAACAGCTGGTTCAATCGGTAAATGTGTGTTTTGCTGGTTGGTGTATGGAAGTGTCCAAAAAACAGATGACAGGGATTCTGCAATCCAAGATGGAGGAAAGGTCCTATGTGACTATGTGGCTACCCAGATGCCAGTTAACTTGTTGGCATAATGTAATGGCCATTTAATACGTTATATATTGGGGGCAGAAACATGATGAAGGGAACTTATAAATGCGGAAAGGTGTTAAGGTAAATATTATGTTGTGAATTTGTGGATATTGTTGCTCAGTGGTTCTGTATTATAGCAACTGAAGAAGAAGAGAATTACTTTGTTTGTTTCCAGTGGTGTGATTACTATTGTAGTTTGAGTTTTTAAAGATGAAATAGTTAAGGACATTATCTATGGCATGTTTTATTATTATAACATTTTTCTCAAATAAAACTAGTCCCATGGGGAGGATTAAAGACAGACATATCTTTTTGTTTTTATGTTTACAGTAATGTTCATTCGCAAACAACAGGTGGTAGATAGTTGTGTTGGGTCTTATTTAAGTTCAGTAGACTTGATATCATGGCTGTATCCATGTTGAAGTTATTTCTGATGTCAGTCTGTAAAATGGTGGAAATAATATGTGCCAGAATGATGTGTAGCATTTAGGATGGAAACTGTCAGTGCTGGGTGATTTGTTATTTGGCATCTGGTTTAGGGCTTTACAGATTTCATCTGGTGCTAGTGTCGCATCTAAGGTATTGACTGTTTCTGTAGCTCCAGATAGTTAACAAATTAGGCTATTTCTCATGGGTCGTGCTTCACGATCAGAGCGATACACTTGCAACACAGGTTTGAGCTTTTACCAAATGCAAGTATGCTATATAGCACATGCAAACCTATTTCAACACATTACGCTGACATGCATGCAGAATCCGTTAGGATGAGGGCATCTGCAGCCAAACATTGATGTATGCATCAAATGTTTATCAAGTCAGGATTTTTTCTCAGAATTACAACATGTGTTGATGTCATCAGCTGCAGCCCTGCATGACTCTCAGTGCAAGCAGGATGTCCTGCCTGACAGCTAGAACTGATTAGCTTCATTAGTCACTTTGCCTTGGTGACACACATTTCTGCAAAGATTCAGATACACATACACACACCAAAGGCAAAGACACCAGACCTAAGTATGGCTGCACACACATAAACATACTATGCACAGATACACATATACTTGTACCAATGGTCTGTGCCAATGCCTTTTAATTTCCTCTGACCTTCAGACAAAGCCTACTTTCTATACCACACATGCACTATTTATTTTTCAATTCAGAAACAGACCTTCAATGTTTTAGACAATTATCGTTTTTATGATTTTGCTTTATTTGGTTAATCAAGTGTTAGCTAAAATAAAAAAGAAAGCAATTGTCAGAAATGCATAGAGAGTGCTAAATGGGTTTCTTTAATGTTACAAATTCCACACAAATACACACACACACACACACACACACACACACACACACACAACCACAGTTATAGCATAACACACACAGAGGCATAGTATTCCTTTAGGGCCTCATCTTTATTGCAGTAACCCATGGAGATGTATGGGCCGGTGACGGGTCAGTGACTTATCTGCATTGGTGCTGTTGTTCACACTAGCTCTCAAACATTAGCAAGATCATCTCACATTAAGGTGACAGCTCAGTTCTAACAGTTACCAGTTTATACTGTACCAGAGGTACACATATAACAAACTAATGTCAGGTCAGTGGTGGTGGTGTATTAGGGGAAGAGCAGACATTTTACTGTAATTGTTGACCACTAAGCTGATGTAGCCTGTGGGTTTCATGGACTGTCAAAACGTAGGAATGGCTTGTGGAAATATGTCCGGAACCACTGAGGTTAGCATGTTGTACAAAACAGAGCAGTCTGTGATGTACTACTATTTTAAAGGTATGTTTGGATTTCATTTAACTGTAAAATCTAAGTCTTACGTGTGTGATGTAGTTTACTTTAAGGCAAGTGATTTACAATTTAACTGATCTTGCACATAAAATCACAACATTCACAATTGTATACAATTGAGTGATTCTTAAGGTTGTATCATAGTTAACGTTAAAATATTGAACAAGTGTTGGTTAAACCCTTGTTCAAGCTGGGTGATATTCTCGATTTTTGATGGTCTTGTCCTTGACTCATTCTTAAGCCCTTCAAGTACCTTGAAATGGTCCTGGACTTGACTTATGTGGTTGTGAAAATAGAAAAATACACCAGATACTGTAGGAAGAAAATGTAATGTCATATTCACACTGTGCTAAACGCCACAAATTTTGTGTTTTGCAGAAATTATCATAACATAGACAGGAAGAGAGTGTTGTTTTACAAGGCTAGGTTGTAGCCCAAGGTGAATTCCCATTCATGCCTATGATTCATACAGGTGTGCCTGCATGGGAGACATGTGTATGTTTGTGTATTGCAGGGTCACGTTCCTGTGTTTACCCACCCGTCCATCTAACCAGACACATTTACCATTTACATCCAGCATGCAGGAATGTTTATGATACTCTGTTAAATATAATGATGGCTCGGTTTGTCTCCATGAATTAAGGCCTTTCCTATAAAAAGAAGAAAAGGAGGGTTCCCCTGGGGCATGTTTGGGGCTCTCTCCTTGCAGCACAAAAGTTTTTACACAGTTCTGGAGAGCTATAACTGTGCTTTGTATATACGCTGTGACTTCATGCTGTCTGCTAAATACAAGCCAGAAACCCTATCTGACATTTGATGGGTTTTTATTGTGAGATGTTTAAATAGAAGTTCTGTTCTGTTTCATTTCTCTTTAAAAGGCGTTGCAGGGGGGTTTTGTGCAACCATACCTCTGAAAATAAGAGAAGACAATAAAACCCCCAAAGTTACTACTGCCTTACCGTAATTAATACTACAAACATGTCACAACAGAGAATGCATTTTTCTCAGCAGTGGCACGAAACTCTATATACTTCTACTGCTGGACAAATTATGTTGTAATTTACATGTCAATGATGATTTTCATATCTCTTCTATTCAATTAAAAATGCTTTGTTAGTCCTTCAAGGTAAAATTTGAAGCAAGAAGGTAAACAAACATAAAAACACATTCAAATATTGAATTCACGTGCATAAAAACAATCTAAAAGATACAAAATATGATAAGATGCACATATTAGAAAAAAAGGAAAATAAGTAGGAGTTTACAGCTATGCTTGCAGCTCTTTGAGACTGTACTAAATGCTAAATGCTCAAACATCAGCATGCTGACATGTTTAAATAATAATGCTATGGAAAGTAGAGCTGAGGCTGATGAGACTGTCATGCATTTTGCAGGCATTTGTCCGTAAACCAAAGTATCTGAAAAAAATACAATTTTGACCAGATAATGTCACTAGATAAAAAGTCAGGAGATCAAAGTTATCACAGTTAATCCTTTTTATATTTACAATGACAACCATTTGCATATAAATGAAAATATATACACTTTAATCACATTATCGCTCTCTTCATCCTTTTCTTTCTTTTGCGTTACCACACTATCAATCAACAACCACCACAATGACAATTTTTCTGTGAACTGAACAAACAAATATGATTGATAAGAACAAATGAGATGCAATGTCACAGAAATATACCATAAATAACACTTCTTGCTTTCAAAATATGTACATCTACGTACATCTCTGACATGACCTGATGATCTACAGGTTAAACCACAGAGGAAAAGTATAAACCTAAGTAGCATTTGACTATATAATATTTGAAACAGTAGGAAAATGAAAACTACAATTACCTATTTGCCAACAGCCATAGGCGCTTTATTACACATTATATATGGACTGTAAAATGAACATGATAATAATGTTTAGATTTTGGCATTTTGACACGTGATGATGCTTTTTGGATTCAAGCATTTGTTCCACACAATGACAGTGTTTTGCATATCATCCATTTTGTTTTTTCTCCTGTGACATGCTACAAAACAACTCTGAGGAAACAATGGAGCCTGCCGGGCCCCTCAATCAGAGTCCAGGCTCAGCTCAACCAGAGCCAGATGTGGCTCTTGAGATGCTGATTATGTTTGTCTTGTTTACTAACGTAGCTCAGAGCAGATTCTTTATTTTCTGGCACCCCCCCTTTTGGATCTATGTACACGGACTTTCATTCTGACATAAACTGCAAACAAAGAGCATTTTGGTTCTGTGATATAAAAGGCTCAGTTGCTCAGGGCCACTGTTTATGGCATCAGTGCGGCAGCGGCAATGCATGTGTGAGTCTGCTCATATTGCTTGTTAACTCAAGAGAGAAAGTGTAAAAGAAATCGCTGAGTGACAGTTAAAAGTACAGAGATGACGCTGTTTCCCATAATGTCATCACACATAGGAGGACAGAGAGAGACGACTTGACTAAATCAGTCAGAACTTTCTGAGAGTATACATGATATAGTCATCTACACTCAGTGGCATTCCCCTCAAACATATCAATTAATACCAATATCTTTTTTATTTTTGTCCCTACTTGTTGGTATTTAATGTGATATACCCTAAAGGTTATACAAGTAGGGGTCTGGACAGGACAGGCCGATTCATAAATAGTCTGAGAAGAACAAAAGAAAATACATATTATGGATATTTCTTACAAAATATTGTGTTCCATATCATCAGGCCCCCCACTGTGCCCCCGTCTGAGGTCACCCAATATAGCCCCTTTCGCCCCACACAGTCACTCTGGCAGGAAATGACTTCACACACAAAGAATGAACCCACACCATCAGACAACAACCCCCTTCACCTAAGGTCAAAGGTCAGTGGAGTCAAGGGGGAGTCAGAGTGTGTGTGTTTGCAAGTGTGTGATGGCCGTCTCTGATCAATTGTCAGTGGTGGACAGTTTGAGTGACTCTGTGTCATGTGTCACTGTCCGTGTGTGTGTTTGTGTGTGTATATATATGTTTTGTTTTGTGTGTATGTGTATATCCACTTGGGCAGGTGGAGACATAAATACGCTTGTCATCATCTATCTATGTAGTGTCTGTATGTATGTGTGTGTGTGTGTGTGTGTGTGTGTGTGTGTGGAGGGGTGTCAGGGGGCACCGGAAATTACAGGTGTGTATGGGTTTTGTGTGTGTGATTAGGCCTTCTGTGTTTCCTTTAAAGTTATGCATGAACTCTTTTGACCACTCAAAACATTGATAGAGTGAGGCCACTTGCTTCATTCAGGTGTCACCATAGTTACTGGAAGACCTCTTTGTCAGAGCGGATGTACCTATTTCCCTCTCTTTTTAGGATGTTTGTGTGTGTGCCTGTGTGTCTGTGTGCAGCGGTGTAACTTTGTGTATCTGACTGCTAGTGAAGCCTTATTGAGCTTTAGAAATTAGGGAAATGTTTCCTTTCATAGAATAGCACTGTATGTGTGTGCATAGTACACAGGAACGTACTATGCACACACGAACTTGGTTTACGACTGAATCCAGACCCTATTAATGACAATGCTGCATCCCTGTCTTTTGCTTGTTTTGCTGATCCAGCAGAGCTCTGTTTTTTCCAAATGACTTCATGATAGAAGACGAGTTCAAATCATCATTGACAATTGTATTTTATGTCCAGACACTTAAGGGAAACCATTTGTCTCAGTTGGATTTGACCATATGTCTTACAAAAAATTGCTGGCTTTTTGTGCCTTTAAAGCATGTTTACACATACAGATCCATGGTGTATGTCAGGATCAGGGCGGCTCCACATTGTGGTGATTTTTCCATTAAAATGTTATGATGTGAGGACAGAGATGAATGCTACAACATCTGTAATTTGGATGAAGTAACTTAAGTTCCTAAACTTTATTTCTGAAATGTTTTGGGTCTGTCATCGGGTCCCTCACTACCAATAAAACCCAGAACAGCGCTTAGTCTCCCATTCTCCCCAAAGCAAAGTCATTTTATTGAAAAGAGTCTATCTGTATATAAGCACATGTTGACTTTGTTTCAGATTGTTTGACATTTCTGTGCTACACACTAGCATAGTGAGCGTGTGTTTATCTGATGCGTGCAGACCCAAACCTGAAAACGTTATTAGTTATTATGACTGTGTTATATCAGCTCTGTATCACTTTTTAGTTCAAGAAACTACTTCATTCTTTGAAATCTAACCTTTCTTCCTTCAGCTCGTACTCCTCTCTTCTCATTATTCTCATCATCCTTCATATCAAGAGATGGTTGCAACCTGGCCAATTACTCTCACACTTGACTTCACCACAAAAATCCCAAACAATGCTGCTTTTGAATTGAGCACATGCATTGCTCAGCATTGCCAAGACTTCTGAGCTAGCACCTTCTCTGTGAAAAGCAAGGCTGGATTCAGATAAGCTGTCAACGGCACATTCTGTGTATACACAAAAGTCCTTGGCAGCCTATGGTAAGTCAAAGCAATAATTAAAATGCAGCCAATAAATGCTCTTCTATTTCATCCAGCTGTGTTTACATTCAACCATTCCATTTGCAAATGTCAAGTCAGGCTCTCTCTTTCTCTATACGCAGACTTTCTCACTGTCACCACTTCAATCCTCCTTTAATCTCATTTTATCACTACCACCTACAGTACTTACACAGTCATGCACACCTGGCTTGGAAACTGTCGCCTCTTTCGTTTCCTGAAGAACAGAGAAACGCTGTTGCGCGTTACCTCGTGGCCTCATGCGGCGTTGTTTAAATTTTTCTGCAGCGATTATGGTTGACTATTCACCGCTAACAATTTTGGCTGGACTGTGAGAGAGTTTGAGAAGAAAGTGCCCACATCTTGACCGATACGCAGGCAAGAAGATTGCAAGCAGGCGGTAATTAGGAAACAGGGATTTTAGCCGAAAGATAGGTAATTATGACAGCTATTTTCCCCTGCTCAAGTCAGACCTCACAGTAAGCCCACCAGACGTTTAACCAAGACATACCAGTCGCCCGCAGACATGAAACAGAAATCCACAC
The DNA here is from genome assembly GCA_036023655.1 of Nannoperca australis. Classification (NCBI taxonomy): domain Eukaryota; kingdom Metazoa; phylum Chordata; class Actinopteri; order Centrarchiformes; family Percichthyidae; genus Nannoperca; species Nannoperca australis. Next base: position 11,835 of record JAVQJD010024665.1, on the reverse strand, counting down.
AGTCACACACACAGAAATGCAGGTGTGATAGTAAGATGACAGGGATGAGGTAGGCAGGTTTCCTCCATTCACCGATGTCCTGCAAAGAAACCATAAATTCCCTTCCTCATCCTGCTCTTGCTATCTCTGGAGATGCCCCATATTGAACTGTGTTTGGGCTAATTGGCCACTTAAGCTGTGACCTCATGGTACGGTGGGGAAAACAAGCAGATGATGACTGTGACGGCACATTGAGGGGCCAGAAGAGAGTTGATGCAGACGTAGTGGTTTGGCTGCAGGTGCTGTCAACACATACAGGTCTACACCACATCTCAAGTATTTATAATGTTTTTTTGTGTCTGTATCTGTCTCTCTTCCACTTATTCCTTCCCCTTATTTCTCTATTTCATATAGGCTACTTAATCATGGGATTATGAATATGCACATCACTTGACTTGGAGAAGAAATGTGACTGTGGAAATTAACGTTTCCCTGTTGTATCGACATATTCCAACCAGGGAGTAACAATTTATAAAAGCTGATCCAAGTTCCAACATTTCAAGGCTGATGTGTCCTCATTTCTTGAAACGGTCAAAACAACCCAGAAATCTAAAACCTCTGTAATGAGAGGGTGTTTATGGCAGAAGAGCTCTCAATCACATGCTGTCTAATTTAGTCCACTGTGTATTGCGTTGTCTCTAAGTGAAAAACTGCTTTTAATTGTCCTTTCCTCAGTCTTTGTGGTTGGTTTCTATGATCTTTGTCAAACACAAACACGGTTTGTCAAATAAAAAAGCACTTATTGTTTTTACTTTTTAGATATTTGGATTTTAATCTAATTCCATAACAATATAATGACACTTGACCCGTTGAGTGATTCAATTTGATGTGATGGAATTTCAAGTTCAAAGCTCATGTTCTTCAGGCAAACTGCTAAACAGACACAAAATCCTGTAATTACAGGTTCATTATGCCATTAAGCTCACCTCAGAATGGCTCTGGTATTCCAAACACTGCTTAACACCATTTAATGCTCATTAATACTGCTCTTACTCCAAAACGGTAAACATCTACCCACGAAAAGAACCACTGACAAATGATACATTTCAGTTGGAACATTAATATTGTGTAGGATACATTTTGTAGATTTATCAAGGAACACAAACGTATGCATCCATGTCATGTGCTGTTGCAATCATTTATCTTAATGAAGGTTGATGCTGCTTGTTTATGAGCTTGAATTCCATAGAGGAAGGTAACAGTGCCCGCTGTTTTTAAGACTAAACTGAACAGGAGGTCTGGACAGCTTATGAGGTTCTTACCTTTAAATGTGTCACATTTTCCAGTCGGCCTCCCACAGAGACCCACCTCAGCTGGAAGTAAGCAACCCTTCTACCAAGTTGAATGTGTGCAGTCAAAATGTGCAAGACTGCAGATGTTAGAATTCATAACAAATATATTTGTTTGTGAGTGAGTCAAAAATCCCTTTCTTTCTTTACAAAATTTTGAAAAATGAATGTGTTGAGAAGCCAGCTCCATCTGTTTGACTGCTCTCTCTGCCTATTTTGGGTTGTCTCACTTTCCTTCTTTCTCTTTCCCCGTCTTTCTTATGGAGCCACAGCGTTGATATTGTATTATATTGCTTATTTGTTGAGGCCATGTGTATACATTCAGAGCAGCACACATTTCCTGTTAACATTGGGGGCTGAACTCACTTCCAAAAATTACAGCTTCTCAGGCCAGTTCTGCAGAACAGACCAGTGCCTTGTCTAAATATCAGCCAGCTCCAACATTGTCTATCCCAGATCTCAAAGTGAATGTCGGCCAAACAGCAAAGTGGACTGCTACGTGGAGTTCAGGTGAGACTAATAGGACTTAAAAGTGCTTAAATATCCTCAAATCAAAAATCAATATTCATCTTAAATTTGGAGTTTTGCCTTTGCAGTCTCTGCAGTTCTGTCAGGCACACTTTTCTTATCATTTCTACATTTTCACATATTCTGCCAACTGACTTTTTAATTTCTTTATGTTATGTGAACCTAAGGTGTGTATATCAAAATATATAGTTTGAAATACACACACAGGCCCATCTAAGGACCTGGCCAATCAAATCCAATCAAATCTTTTAACTATGTGGTTAGAATAATGTGTACACTCACCTTGAACAAATCTTAATTTCTTTGCCAAATAAGTAAGATTGCATGGCGTCAAGTGAATAATGTTCCCTATCTTAAGGGCCACAATAAACAGTAATCAACTTGAATTATTTCAAACATGTATTTTAAATTAACTTGGGCTTCTTTTTCACTGGAGAGTTTACCTATTCTGATTAAGCCAGTCAAACACAAGCATTTTCTGTTGCACGTTATGATGCCTTCGGTCCACTCCTCTGTGTTGCTGCTAGATGGAGAATGGTGGAATCGCCCTCTTGGATCCTCTCTGAGCTGCTCTGATTGTGCATACAAAGCCAGTCGGAAATTGGGAAAGGTAAACAGAGGCCAGGCGGTGCTGCAAGCTGTCAAACAGCTCTGTGTATGATTGAAGACAACCTTGAGCTGGAACATAAACATTCCAGCAGGCTCTCGCCATGCACTCAGTCCCTACTGCTTCACAGGCAGCCATGATGGACCGGGGGGAGCCAGAAGCTGGTTCAAGATGGAGGAGGAGGGGATAGTTTTATGTTTTATAAATATAAGGAAATATCGGAAATGGTACCTGTATGGGACTTCTCAAAGGGGCATACTGTGGAGGTGCACTGACAGATGTTCTAATGAATATAAATGTGCAGCCTCACAGACCCTAAAGGATAATTCCATTTTAATTTAACTTGGGTCTACGTTTATTTTTATAGTTTTTTCAAATAAGGTATGTTACTTATGATAACATTGTACTCACCAAAGTAATTGCTGACATCTGCAACATTGCTACAACATACAAAGAAACACGAGCAAATAATCAGACAAGTTGAAAACAAGCCAAAAGCTTAGCCATATTCTCTAAATCATTTAATCATGAAATAAATACAAAAGTGAGCACACCCAAAGTGCCTGTAGTACTCCCTGATTGCACAGAAAACAACGTGTGAGCTTTTTTGACTTTTCAGTCAGGAGAGACTAATTGAAAGAAGGGCTTAAAGAGTGATAAGACCTCATCATGACGTGATCATTTTACAGGGGTAGTCACGCCGTAAGACACCGGTGGTGGTGAAGGAACGAAGAACAGAGAGGGTCTGTATGGACGTGATGTGGAGCGGGACTTCTAATGAGCTCACTGGTTGTGATGAAAACTGGAGGTGAATGAAGTGTAGGTGAGTTGCACTGAAATGACGTGATAGCAGCAGAGAAAAAAACAAAGTTTGACAGAAACAATTATCTCGCAGAGGTTTTGGGGGGAAAAAGTCTAAACAAATAAGTTAAGCATGAAATCTGAACTTTGGTTAAGCTTCATTAAGTAGGTTAGGTAAAAGTTGAACCAGAAAGTTGCTATTTTAGGATGTCTACAAAGATGGTCATCATCATTTTACCTTTATTTTCTCTTTCAAATAGGCTTGGCGAACGAAGAGTTTTGTATACAATCTCTCTGATTGTCCGAATGCTCATATTTTGTGCCCTATTGGACCTCTTTTTAACAGTACTAGGTTTGTCTAACTAGGTCAGTGAAAAGTTATCACCAATAGAAATGCTGGGCAAAACTGAGACAACAAGGTGTGCTAAATCAGAATAATGCTTTAATGTTCAAATGATGTGACACATTTACACGCACAGTCTCAACAATATCCGCTCAACGACGCACGTGCATACAAACATTCAACTACACTAAGGTACAGCACAAGAAAAAGTGCACTGCATATGTCTTACCATGAGTGGTGTGCAGCTAAAACCACATGTGCTGTAGGCAGTCTGCATCTATCCATGTATGGAACTCACCGCCTGATCTTTTAAGCACCAAGAACCCCTCACTCCAAGGCATCCATATTGTTTTTCTTTTCATTTTTCTTCTTTTTTTTGTTGAGAAAGTGAGAGGACATTCTTACTTAATTTGGATCTTGAGTTCATTTGTTTTCAATAAAGAGGTGTGCTATGTTTGCATTCCCTCACTCTCTTTCTGCAGTTTTCTTCTTCCTTTATTTTTCTTTTTTTCAATGCACTTCACTGAACGTAGCTTTAAATGTGAGTGGCGGCCTGATCACCCTGCACCACTCCTCCATTTAGGTCCTGTGACGGCTGGCAAACACAGCCGCCCCATCATTTCCATTCATAACTCAATTAGGACACTTGCTGATTTTGAACAGTGCTTCAGTTTTAAGAGATTTGTTTTTAAACAATGTACGGTTTGATACTGTTGCTGTTCATTGTGGCATCAGAGAATAGTCTTTGACTCATATGTAGTTGTTGGAGCACATTATAAAAATGAGAAACTGAAGTTAAAGGTTGATCATTTCTCAAGGGAACAGCTGTAACATTGATTTGACATCTCCACATCAAGCCTGACAATGATTCTACATTGAAGGAGACTCAGGTTTTGACTTAAGGATATGAATGTGTTGGCACACCTCTGCTTTGACCTGTTATCCACCTGCAAATCAGAAATATGTGCATGCACTAAACAAGGTTTTTCTGCTTTTTCCCATGGCCACTAGCCAGATAACAGCCTTGAGGGGTGTGAAGGGAATACTTCATCTCTTTTTCTCATTAAAGAATCCATGTGGATCAGGAAGAAGACTAGATAAATATTATATAATCAAAGAAAGGCTGACATTAATCACCAGGAACCTAGGAGCCACAAAACAACAACTAAGTAGTCTTATTCTAACAGGGGATATAACAACAATTTTTTACCTATAAAAAGTAACATGACACTGGGCTGAAAAGAATAGTTTTGCTGCCCTCTCTGGTTGAAGGTTTTATGGCTGTTTTACCTCCAACTCTGCTTGGTTGGGTGTGGTCAAGTCTCTTTTTTATGCACCTTCAACCACATCCAACAGTGAGTATATAGTATATCCTTGCTATCCTTGCTATAAACGTGTTGGATGGATCAATTTAGCAATTTTTTTAGCTTTTCGAATATTGAAATTCAAATGTTTCATGAAATAATAATCGTTCATAAAAACCTGCCAATTATAAGACACTGAGCAAAAAGTTGATGTTTGGTCTGACGGTGGCACTTGAGAAAAGGTCTGAACGTCACCAAAAATATTCAAATGTATCCTCTGGAAGATACGGATATATCTATAATCCTTTTCATAACAATCAACTGTTGTCAGGATATCTTGCTGTGAATCAAAGTGTTGCCCTGACATGACGGACTAACCGGCAGTTGATAGCTTGACACAAAGACATATCTGCAACCCACCAAGTTAGTGTTAGTGAAATAATCAGTGTGTTACAGTAGATCTGTTGTGGACCAGCGTAATAGGGCTGCAACTAATTCTTTGTTTCATTATGGATTATTCTGCCAATTACCTTCTCAATGATGAACTCATCATTTGGTCAATAAAATGTCAGTAAACAGTGAATAATGACCATTACATTTTCTTAAACTCCAAGGTGATGTCTTAAAATGTCTTGCTTCGTTTGACCAACAATGCAAACCCCAAAGATATTCCGTTTACTATCATATCAGACAAAGAAAAACAGCAAATTCTAACATTTTTGAGACTGGAATTAGAAAATGTTTGGCATTTGGCAAGTATTAATCATCTACTGCGGCAAATTTGTACAGTAAGAGGTTTAAGAAGTATGACGCGGGAGATTAGTTACATGAAATTTTCGTGTAACTTATATCATAAAAACCTAAGACATTTGTGAAAAACAAGCAACTATCTAATCTTTATATCTTGCTGCTTTTATTTGACGGGCAATAACTTACTGGCCTGAATAGGCTCACTGCCCTCCTTACTCACTAAAGTCTGAAATGCAAACTATTGCCTGCAATCGCTAAATTAAAAGAAGCTGATTTGGAATACATTTCTCCCTGCTTGGTATTATTCCAAAAGTAAATAATTACTCCATCTGATCCATATTAGCACATGATGGTAAATAATAAAATAAAAAAAGGAAATATGCTCATGTTTGTCAAGGGTGTTTTGGCCTCTTATGTGCATACGTATTTCATTAGTTTACACAGATGCTTGCAGTATAATCCCCCTGAGCATTTTTACTGGCATATCTTTACAGCTTCTACACTACAGTATTTGTAGGGGAGGACCATTTTCCACAACGACCTACGGCACTTTGACGGAGTCCTGCAGCGTTACCGTCATGACAACAAACCTGAACATGTCTAGAAGTTATGACTCCTTCTTTCTATGATTGCATGTTCCACTGAGACTGGCCCGGTTCTATGAAGGGGCATTAGGGGGCATAGCAGCCTAACTTTGCACCCCCTTGGATGCTTTTACCCACTCAGATACCACACCAGGAATATCTGATGCCAATGAAGCGATGTTATTGTTGCAGTAGGCATGGTGGTGTCCATCACACCCAATCTTCATGGTGATTGCAAAGAAAAGTCAAAATGTTGATGGGACAAATTAAATAACTTAGTTCAGATACAAATCTTTGCATTTACCCGACATCATCTAAGCTTTTCTGAAAGAAAAACATCTTCTAAATATTCCAAATCCAAACTGGCTGCGGACCAAATATAAAATTTACAGAAGAAAGCAGATCTGTTAAAGATATGGCATTCAGGGTGATAACGTAAGTAAAATATGTCTGTTTTTACGTCAACGGCAGCAGTCAGTCAGATGCTAAGGCTAAATAGTTCATCTGTGAAATGCATATTTGATTGAGTATGCACGTGTGCCTATGTGTGCATGCTTCATGCTATTTGCAGTGTATGTTTGTGTGCACATGCCTCTGTTTAGTATTAATAATGATGTACTTTGTGTGTGAGCCATGTGAGCTTCAAAAGCCTGCAAACGTGTTTATGTAGTTGCACGTGTCTCTGCCTGTGTCTAAATGCACGCATACACTCGTTTCTGCACACGTCTTCGTGTGTGCACCTGTGCACGTACAGGTGTGTTTCGTGAGTATTTTTGTAACTCTGCGCTCTCTCTCTCTCTCTCTCCGAGTGTGCGCGTGTGTCATTGACTGACACAGGACGCTGACGTGCACGAGTTGGTACCGTTTACAATTTTAGGCTAATCACGTGACAGTCAAAGGGTCTGCACATGGAGCGAACGAGACCACCCACGTGGCCATAAAGGAACAGCCGCGTAATTGCGAGTGAATCTTTTTCGACGCAGAGCAGGATGCGTGCGACACAGACGGACTTATTTTTCCGTAACTTACGCGTTTCGGACTCCACTGGGGGGGGGGATGTCGCGGATTTGTTCTGAAAGCTCTCCCAAACCTGCAGTGAAGATGGTAAGTGCGCTGCTGAGCTCGGGTGGCTTAGGTGTGAAAGTCTGGGGCTGCTGGTAGACTGCGACTCTATCAAGTGGCCACACGGGTTAATTGCCACTCAATTCCAATTGATTGAGTATTCCAGTTTTATTCTTCGCGTTCACTAAGACAGTTCAGTATCCGCGAGGTGAAATTAGTCGTGGATTCAATATTTCAAAGTCATTAGATAAGATTTTTTTTTTCTCCCATTTTTTTCTGGGCCACTGAGGTTTTTGACATTTAGGAAAACAGATGTTGTTTTGAACATAGTAATACATTTGTGTATGTTTCTTTAACCTGACAAGACTTTAAATCCGTGAATATGCGCAGATGTTTGCAGATTTGCGCTCATCTTCTGGTATGGTTAACAAAATCAAAGCGCTTACTGAAGTCTGCAGCGCGACGCTCACTGAGAAAAGTATCTGGTGCGTCAGGAGACACTGTCAGACAACGTACTGCTCCGATACAGAAGCTGAATGGGGAAGATTTCGATCAAATCCACGATGTATGCATTGGTTTAATTTCAGATATCAGAGCGTTCAGCACCACAATGACAGAGAACTAAATCTACATAAACGCACTATAAAGTGGACAATGAAACGAATAAAGAAGACAAATAAGCATTCCCGGGCGTTTAGCTTTAATAGTTTGTGATTTTAACAAGGTCATCAAGATTTTACCCACATTTATTTGTGTATAATAATGTCAAAATATTATTTTTATATGTTGTTGGATTTGGTCTAAATACTGAGAGGTGATTGGAGATGGACAAAACACAGCTGTTTATTATATTGATCTAAACATATTAGTTTTAAACACAGAAATATATTTGTGTCTGCTATTTGCACGCACAGCTACATGCACGAACAGCGTAACGTAGAAGTATATTTTTCCACACTGTAAAGATCAGTTTGCTGCCACCACCACCATCACGTTGGTGGTAGGAAAAAAAAAAAGAGTCAGAGTTGAAAACTGCAGTTCTGACATTCCTCACCCCCCCTCCCGACGCACACCTTGCCTCGGACTTCAGGTCCTCTCGGGGAAAAGATTCTTTCGCTGTGTGGAAACCCCCAAAACACCGACTGCATCGGGCGCGTTTGGCTCTCGGCGAGCCTCCCCCTGAAGCTGGAGATGCACACACGAGGTCCCTCCGCCTGGGTGGTCTCTCTACTTTAGTGAGCTGTTGCTAAGCAGCTAATAATAGTCGTGTTTGCTGAGTAATTTTTGCCCTTCTGGAACCAATCAGATGCGAGAAACTCCTGCAATCTGACAGCCCCAGAGGCGGGATCTCGAGTCTTTTTTCTTTTTTCTTTTTTTGTTCACCCCTCCTCCTTCTCTGCCTCCAAATGGAGAGAGGTCTTTTTCTCCTCTTCTATTGAATCTCAGAGTTGGCCGTGACGCGCGGCCCAGGGGGAAGACCACATAGATATCAGCAGAATGCTACGACCATCGAGGTTTCTTACCCGACGACTTGTGTATGGGAATCGCTTTGCGCGCCACGCTTTTTAAGAGAGAGACTGAAATTAGTTTTGAGAGACACGGTGAATGCGGTGAAAGCGGTGGAGACCTCCGGATCGCGAAATGTTGGGATGGAAGGCGCAGACTTTGACTCGCCGTCTCCAACAGGAGTATGAAGTCCTACTTCGCGGGTGTGAGATCTCCGAGAGTGAAACTTTGTTGCCTTGGGATATCGCTTCACGCTTTCGGGGAAATACTATAACGTGGGAAACGGTAACCATCTCGCATTCCCCGCAACATGGCCTCGGCTGCTAATGCGCCCTCCGAGCAGGAAAACAGAGACCCCGATCGGCCGAGGGTAACGCGGAGGAACAGGGACTATACCCGCAACACACCGCTGGATTTGGAGTATTTGCAGCGGCCGAGTTACTGCGACGCGGGCTTTGCTTTGGAGCAAATAACAGAGGTGCTTATGTCTCATCTTAACCTGAATAGAGCTTTATGGTCTCGGTTTCATTGTATTCGCCCGGAGAAAAAAAAAAGTGGCCAACCTATGTCCAGTCGCTGCTAGGTAACGGGTCGGGCCGGGCAGGGAGACACGGGGGTAAGGCGAGGTTGCAGTGAGCCGAAAGTTGTTCCGTTTTGTGCAACATTTAGACTTTCCCCGTGCAACCGGCTCCAGTTTTTAGGATGCGAGAAACAAGCTGCACTCCCGATTGTTTCCCCCAAATACAACATCCCGACCTCTAACGGTCCCAGGCAAGGCAAAACATGCAGCTTCCACTCACACTCGACGCTACCGGAGACCGTTTCATAACATCCAACCTGACGGTTCTCTGCCCGCCAGCCGCGCAAAGAGAGTTCCGGTGGCTGCGCTGACGGTTTTGTGCGACAGTATCTACACTTCGGCGACTCGCGTAAAGAGAGAGAGAGAGAGAGAGAGAGAGAGGACAAATCCATGTGGCTGCCTTCTTCCGTTCACAAATATTGTGAAGTCCCCCCCCCCCCAGTGATGGCTCCTTCACTCCCCCATGCAGGCCGGAACACACGGGCTGCTTGACGGTGGAATGGAGTTGTGTGTGTGTGTGTGTGTGTGTGTGTGTGGTTGTATTTGTGGGTTTTACCACATGCACCTTTAATTAGTATTTAATATCACAGTTTGTATGTGTGTGTGTGTGTGTGTGTGTGTGTGTGTGTGTATGTGTGTGTGTGTGTGTGCGCGTGCGCGCGCGCGCGAGGGTGTTAATGCAGGCTGCTTCGGTGACAAATTGCACTGCTCCCAAAATATATGACATTCTCTGAGTGGGGATTTGAGCCTTTATTACACTTTAAGGTATTCTTCATTGTATAGGGACTATACTGTGCTGTGACCATGTGAGCTATTTTTTTGCACGAGGGTCTTTCTTTTGTGAAATAGAGACACGGGGGAGGCTCATTATACACTCACTCTATTAATCGTGGCTTGACAGCTATCACCTTTTTATTTACCTCCATCCACTCTGGAGGTCCAGCTGCAAACCTATTTTGGAGCTTAGTAACACAAACCCCATGACACCCAATGTCAGTGTGTCTGCACGAGCATCTCCATAACTCATCGCCGTGGCAGCGACGTGACAGAAACGCACCAGGCTGTGCGTGGGTGACCTGCAGGGGATGAAGATATCTTCCCTTTGCTTGTATCCTGCTACGCTTGCAATTTAAACATGATACTGATATGACAGAACCTGAGGCTCTTACGCTGGGGAGTCCTCAGTGGTTTCTAGGTGGCCCTCCGCAGATGTGTATATTTCAATGATCATATGTTAGAAGAATGAGACCGTGAATGTGTCTCATTATTTTTTTTACCCTAGAGCCTTAAATCTAGGAATATTTGCGGTCTTATAGTAAATCATAACAACTAGTCTTCTCAGGTGAGGTTCTTTGGGTCAAATTGGGGCCCCTAGTTTAAATATTTTGAGACACCTTGACTGGAGCACATTTGGGACCACCTGTGATAGATTGCTTTGTCTTTTATAATGTTCAACCTTTTTTTTTTTTTAAACCCTACAGATTTACCGGTCCAGGTAAGCGCAGTGTTTTGTGTTTTTTGAATTGACAGTAACATTAGGACTCTTGTCGTCTCATCTTAGGGGAAGGCGACTGGGAGGAAAGCACCTCTATGGCTGAGAGCGAAGTTCCAGAGACTTTTGTTTCGGCTTGGCTGTTACATACAAAAGAACTGCGGAAAGTTTTTGGTTGTGGGCCTCATGATTTTCGGAGCTTTTGCTGTGGGCTTACGGGCAGCTAATTTGGAGACGGACGTGGAGAAACTCTGGGTGGAAGGTAAGACTTTCTTCATTATTGGCTGTTTTTGACAAGTTGTACAGTGTATCTGTTTTTCTAGTGTGCTTGTTTGAATGCAAGATGCTGGGGCTGTTCTTTCCTTCAACGCTTTTGAAGCTATACAATTTGATGTTGCATGTTTAAATAGGCACGGGGTGGTTTAGATTGGACGAAGAGAGGGTTGGTGGGGTGCTACTAGACAAGCCAGGGGGATTGTTTATTGTTTAGGCCCTGGCAAGAAGCCAGGTGAAACGTGTCAATAATTTATCCTAACGTACTTGCAGCTTCTGAAACCACGTTAGATGCACATACAAGATGTGCAAGAGGTGACTGTAGCTGCACCCAGAAGTAAGGTTGTAATTAAGTTCATAAGCAGCTTTTGGGGGAGAGGAAATTTTTGTCAAAGCCGCCATTTTGTGAGAGTGTGTGAGTGTGTGTGAGTGTGTGTCTGCCTGCCCCCAGCAGTTGAATGCTCAGAGACTGTGTGTGGTCCCGGGTTTGGACAGCTCTCAACTTTCCAAAAAGATTTGTCTCCGGCTGCAAGGAAAAAGCGGAGTGAGGACAGGAACTCGTGTTTGTGGAGTGGATAGGCCGCTCGCTTGTTTTCTTTTTTCAGAAACAACTTATGAAGACTGAACTTTTTTTTTTTAAGGAAAAAAGGAACAGTGCATAGGGGTGGCGCTTGGGG
>JAVQJD010024656.1:0-22306 GCA_036023655.1 Nannoperca australis | reverse complement strand
ACACACACACACACACACACACACACACACACACACACACACACACACACACACACACACACACACACACACACACACACACACACACACACACACAACACTGCACATTTCTGGACTCTGGCAGTCCCTTTTCAATTTAGTGACAATGAAACAGATGGAGTGTATTTATATATGAGTGTGTGTGTGTGTGTGTGTGTAGGATTTGAGGACAATGTGAGGTGAGCAAAATCAATCAGCCAACACTCTTGGGGCATCACAACCCTGATCTGTCACTCAGTGTGTGTGTGTGTGTGTGTGTGTGTGTGTGTGTGTGTGTGTGTGTACACGCATCTATGGAGGGCGAAGAAAAAAGTGCATCAGAACCAGTCGAGCAAGTAATGAGCTCCATCAGGGAAAGAGCCCAGAGAATACACAAACACATACATGCACTCACAAATACATGCAGCCTTGCGCGCACACACACACACACACACACACACACACACACACACAGAACTGCTGGGCATGCTTAGCCACATCAGTTGTTTCTGTATTAATTAGCATCTATAAAGCCTGTGTCTCTCTGAGGCACTGAATAATAAAAACAACGGTGCATATTCTAATCAATTCTGGGGCAAGTGAGGTGCATTTGTGCTTGATTGACTGTGTGCATATATGTGTGTGTTTTTGTCCTGAGTGACTTTTCCCATTACTGTTTGATATTGCAGTGACTGTGCAGTGACTGTGAAAAGACGCGTTTTGTAGAGCAGTAACAGTAACATAACATTACCTCTGTTACCTTCACCTTCCAAACAAGCAGAAAAATGACAAAGTCATTTCCCCCCCCTACTCTGGATAAAACATTTAGGTGCTGAGCTGCAGAACCAAAACTGTTTGGCTTCAAACTGTTGAAAAATGTTCTCCACTGGTCTCTGCTTTTTATGTCATACAGAGGCGTGGCACTATGATTAGCAACATATGGGGTACTACATGTATACAGGTAAATAGTATAAATGACAGTCTGTCTTTTGATTAAGTACAGTGAGGCAACTAAAAGCATGTTCTGTGCTACAGAGCATGTGCTAAATTCAATCTTTCATTGTGATATAGTGTAGATGTGTGTATGCAACACACAAGTGGATTTGTGCACTCTTACTTACTTGCCATTGAGTACAGCTACGCCCACTGTACTTCTGGGTGTAGCCATACTTGCAACAAAGCTCCACTGGCGAGCTTGGGGGTCCCACCTAGTAAATATTATGTAAACAACTTGTCAGTCCTGCACATACTAAAACAAGGCTAATCTGAACTTCTAAAAATGTTCTGGGTTACGAGTGAGGAAACATACACTGCAGTTATCAGTAGCAACATCTCTTTCTGTGTTACTCTGACAATCAACAGAAACTGCAGTCCACAGTTTTTATTTGAACTGAAGAAATAGTACCAATGAACTGTCATGAAAGCAAACCTCGATGTATTGGGATGGAGACGGAGGCAAAATCTCAAACACAAAATATACAGTTTATATTATTTGTAATGTGGGCGAACCGATCCTTTAGGCAGAGTAAATAACACAGAACAAAGCAGCTGTGTGAAGTATCCTTTTACCTTTCCACTGTGCTGAGGTAGCTCCAGCCATCATGTCCTCCTACTGCGTACATGGGCCCCTCTAGGACAGCTACACCTGTGATACACAACCACGTATGCATAATTAAATCATGGCAATTTACCAAAAGCATCAGCTCGGACAAGCACATAAAACCACACACAGTTAGGACAAGAGTGTGAGTTTTTATTGTGTGTGTACAACCACACCCAAAGCATTAGGCGTGCAGAGTTAGCAGCATGTTGACACCTCCATACTCAAGGGATTTATCTACCAGAACATCTGTGGTGCCAGATGTGTGTCTGAATCCCCACCTCCCTGCACACACGTGCACACACTGACAAACAATGAAGCACCAGCACAGCACGCCTTATCAAATGCTCTCATTGTAACAGTAGGCTTGCACAGCTAGTGGGGAGACTGTCCTCCAAACAAGATCCACACGTTCAGCCCACCCTGTTGAAGTGCTCTAGAACATTTTGGACCTTTGACCTCACTGGTTACTTATTTTAACCAACTTATTTTAGCAAAGATCTAAAATATATTACAAAATATAAATACATAAAAATACTGCATCTGTCTTTAAGTCTGAGTATAATGTCATATTAAAAATCCAAATAACAAAAACATTATTCATCCTCTTAGAAATAGTTGCTCTATGAAAAGCCAGTGAGTTGCAATCTTTATTGACAACTTATTGACTAATTGACCTTTCCGATATGATGAAAATGTAAAATATTTTACTTACCAACCACAGACTCGGTTTTTCAGTTACAAATCATGTAAAAACACATTTACAAATAATACTGAGACTATATCCACTCCATATTCTGAGCCCTTCTCAGCATGTTCTATATGTATATCATATTTCTATTCAAACAAGGGTCTCACCTAAACCATGCCTGTGTGTGGACATGGGAGGCATGACGCTCCACGTCTTGCTTTGCGGGTTGTAACACTCCACAGTGTTGAGGGTCTTGAGTCCATCTCGGCCGCCCACCACATAGAGACGGCCATCCAGGACAGCTACACCAAACTGCAGTCTCCGTCCACTCATGGTGGCTACCTGCCTCCACGTGTCCCGACGCAGACAGTACTGCTCGATACTTGTAGCACCTGGAGAAGGGTATGTAAAATAAAAACTGTGGCCCTTGCTGAGCTCTAATTTTGCACTTCTTAAGATCTGAACTGTCCAAATACAGTTATTGCCTGTGTTTGCATCCTGCTCCAGTACATTTATCCGTACTTTCTCAGCAAAACCTTTACATTTTTTTGCTTCCCATACTTAACAGAATGTGTATAATACTGATGAACCAGACCAGGATACTCACTTTCATTTACTCCCCATACAGTCTATGTATTTGTGTGTAGAGAGTTATTCCATAAAGCCATAGTTAAGAAAAAATGTCTGCAAATGTTGTTTTCTTTCATACAATGTGGGTCATCCTGCTACCTACGGGTCTAACATAAGACTGCAAGAAATGATTATTTTCATTATCAATTACTCTGCACATTCATTTATTTCATTGATCGCGAGAGAATAGTCAGAATAGTGAAAAATACCCATCACAATTTCCCCCGAGCCGAAGGTGACTTATTCAAATGACTTTTTTTTGCCTGATCAGCAGTCCAAAATGCAAGATATTCAGTTTATTATCTTACAGGACAAAAAAAAATCCTCACATTTGAGAATCTTTTAGCTTGAAAAAATGTAATTATTTGATTATCATATAGTGATTTTTTCATTTTTTGTTTCATCAACTAATTGATAAATTGATGAATCAATCTGCAGCTCTATCTAAGATGTTGACCATGTAAAAATGAAAATGAACAGAAACTAAAAATATTAACACAAAGTACAATTATATACAGTATATTCACCATATATATGTAATGTCTGGTTGTGTGTGGTTATGTGCAAGTGACAGTTCTACCTTTCGTAGCGTCCATGCCCCCTACGGCAAACATGGCCCCAACGGTTGCCTTGCGGGGCCGGGTGCGGGGACTCTGGAGCAGGGGCCGGCGCTGGGGCAAGAGGTGATACTTCATCCCCTCCATCACCAGCCGCTGGCACTCCATACTGTCCCGGAGCAGAGGGTTGGACTCCAGGTCTGCCAAGAACTACACACACACACGTACAAAAACAAGCACACATGAATACACAGGGGACATGTGAGAAGGGCTGTCAACAAGTAGCTGAAACAAATGCAGGGTGTGTGTGTGTACTGAGGGTGTAGGCCAGTGTGGAATACGATGTTATCACTGATTGTGGTGGTCTGAGGGTCAAAAGAAAGCTGTTCTCTCATTTATTGAGAGATTAATTCAGATTGGACCAGCAGCCATTTGTGCGCACACACACACACACACACACACACACACACACACACACACACACACAAAAGCATGCACACTGATTATCTGACACACTAGAGGACTAATCTGTCCTCAACATCTCATCAGCTTTCAGTCCATAACCTCTAACCTCATCTATGAAAACACACCACACACACACACACACACACACACACACACACCACAGACAGCTAGGGGCAGCATGAAGCACTTCAATCCCCCAGTCTGTTCCTTAAAATACATCCACAGGAAATCGCTTCCTGCGAGAGAGGCAGAGTGGTGAGAAGCTTTCCCTGAAGGCAAGAAGGCATGAATTACATGATTTACATTTAGATAGGTGTGTGTGTTTGTAGGTGTTTGCGTACGTGTGTGTGTTAATAGATAGGAAAGCAGTAGGGGTTCCAGAGGTTTTTATAAAAGTCATCTGAAGTTTCCAGACTCTGTGTATACTGATGTAGGCGTGTTGGCTGAAGCTAAATCAGAGGGGATGTTCAGAAGTGGCAGCTAAGATTCGATCACAGAGAACAAGTATAATAGAGGACATTTGACAATAGAGAGGGGAAAAAAGCTAAATTATTTTACCCCTCTTTTTCCTCAGCCATACTTCCCACCACCGCAAAGAAAAGAAAGATTCGGCCTAAATAATTCAATTTGGTCACTGAATGTAAAATCAATTTTCCCAGCCAGACGTGGAGAGCGTAAAGCAAGCATGCTAAATGGATAAGCAGCTTACACACTAGGGTGAACCCACGCTTCCATTGCATACAATCAGAGAGGGACAAATTAAGTTTGTGATGAAGGAAAACGGAGATAGAATTCTGTGTTTGTCCGAGCCTGTGCTATTTATCCATCACACTGTGAAGGATTTAATATGGAAGGCGAGATAAGACTGAATCCTGCAGGCGGCCCATCTTCTCCTCTCTGTACCCTCTTCAGCTCACTTTTGGACAAAAGAAGACAGCATGGACACTTGTGACAAACACTCTTCCGTACAGACAGAAATGCATATCTCCAGGCTATGTACATTTTTCAAGCTTTACTCCCCTCTCCTTTCTCTTGCAAGACGTGCCTCTTATTAGCACCTACCTGTCTCCATCTTGACTTTTTGTGAACAGACACACACACACACACACACACAAGCTGAAACTATTAGTCAATTAATTGATTTGTTGATTGGCACAAAATTCATCTGCAAATATTTTCATAATCTTTTAAGTAATTTGCGATGGATGCAATGTTGGTCTGTCGGTTGCTTATTCTCATGATTGTCAGAAGATGAAGCATACTCACTTTTGGTCCCGACTTTTCCTTATAGCGCCACCATGAGGTTCACGTTTGTGGTTTTGAGGGAAATATATCAACATGTTTTGGATAGATTGACATGGAATTTGGTTCAGACATCCATGGTACACAGAGAATGAAGCCTATTAACTTTGGTGATCTCTTGACTTTTTTTGTTTCTTAATCGGGAAATGACCAAATACTTGCTCAATCAATGATCATTGATGATGAAGACACCCACACACACATGGAGGGATAAAGGGATTAAAGGTATTCATTTGGTGAATTGACATCCTCTTAATGAGTAATCACACAGGAGCCTAGATAGAGAGTTGACTAATTGGTTGATGAATATTGATTGGTTGTCTGTGGAAGGTTTATACGTCGTTATTGGCATTTCACAGCTCATGAGGTTGCTGAATGTTCATTTATTTGTCAGTTTAGCGTGGTGGTGGTGGTGGGGTGATACACTGATAAAGATTGAATCAACCCTCAGCTCTATGTCTGTCTTGCTGTTGCTCCCTCTGCTCTAGCGCTGTTCCACTGCTTTACCTCTCTGCCATCCATCTTCTCCTCTGATTACATGCTACAGCTACTTGTGATTTCAGCTGACCAGGGCAAAGCCATATATCTGAGGTGTTCATACTGTGACCGCACAGGAGCAAAACCTGGGAGATCTATAGACGCAGGCAGAGAAGACGGAAAGAAGGGGTGGGGGCACAAGGGGATTTTTATCTCTACAGTTTCTTTATATGTAGGGAGGGGAATGGCTGATGAGGGAGATGAAGAGCACAGATAATTTAGCTGTAGTTAAGAGATATCACGCTTAATTTAGGTCTAAAGAGTGTGTGTGTTTGTGTATGTGCATCCAACGCCCTGGGCAGTAACGGAGGTTCTGCCTAGCATATAAACTTCTCAGCATCACATTACAAGTCGAGATACTTAAGAGAGGAGGGGAAAGAGTGGAGATGCATGCGCGCACACACACACGCACACTCAAATACACACAAGCACAAGGACACACCTGACAAAGTAATGGCTGTGATCTACGGTTAGCTCATAGCTATAGTTCCTCTAATTGCCTAAAGAGGATAGTGAGTGGAAAAACCCAGCAGATCATCAGAAGGAAAATTTTTGCTGCACCGAAGAAGAGATATTTAGATATAAACAACTTTGACAAAGCTCTTACAATGTTATTGTTTTAGCTCCAAAATGTGTTGATCGCTGGCGCACACCAAGAAAAATGGACAACAACCTCATGAACGCAGCAGATAACTAATGTGCTCGTTAGTGTTTGTAATCAATCTTTTCACCGCTTGCTTCTCAGCAATATTCAGATTCATTATTGCCCATTTAACTCATTTAAGTGAGAAAAAGAGACAACAGGAAAGAAACAAAGGAAAAAGGGAAAGATGGAGAGAAAAAGAGAGGCACCTGATAATGTAGTGACACACAATTTCACAAACTTTAACTGTTTTATTATGATTATTATTTAAAGAAATGTAGCGAATTGATACACCAAATCAGTATCAGTGCAAATACCAACCTGATGAGTGGATTGGTTATCGGCCATGACGGACAGATCCAGATTAATACAGTTTCTTTCTTAATGTCATTTTAAAGCTCAGTATTGCTATTATCGGTTACATTGAGTCATGGGTGCATTCCTGATTATTAAACTTGCAATTGTTTTGCAACCTTTTTGGCAGATACAGGCTGTGAACACAACATTGACATATCATCGTCTTTTAATGTGATATGACAAACGTATTAACAAACAGAGGCTTATTTACACATCCAGCAGTTACAAAGCAACATTATCCTTCATTCAGGGTCGTGTTTCTGGAAAGACCAGTATTTACTGTCTTAAAATGTTTTTGTTCTCTCCTGAGGGAAATCTGTGGCTCTTTAGATGCTAATACTCCACGATTGTCACAGTTTATAATTTTATACATTGTTATTAGAAATATATCGATAAAAGCTATTTTAAATTAGGCTGTTACAACAGAACGATATGTAACGGAGTTCTTTGCAGCTCTCACCTGTGGCTGCAGCAATGGCAGTCGAATGTGAGCCAGCAACGATGGTAGGTGACGCTCCCGTGTGGCAGCGTCATGACTGACCCACGTTAGCAAAGAGGTTACTACGGTTTCCTCGTCTGGCACGTTGACGTCATCAGACGTGAGCAGCCTCTCCATCTCTTCCACTGGGAGCAACAGGAACTCCTGGCCTCCCACCACCTCTAAAAAGTGTTCCTGGTGGACAGAGAGGGGAAATGCTTATAAGAAAAGAGAATGAAAGAGTCAGATTAGTCTCAAAAGAGGAAGGATGAATGAAAAATAAAATATATATAAAATATTATAAAATCTCCACATCCAGTTTGATGCGTTACATGAATGCATTTTTGTGAATCTGTAGATTTTTTATTTTTGCACATTGCATGTATTCTGTTTACTTTATACTATGAACAATTGCACATTCTTTAGTCAAAATTCTTGGACTTTTTGAACACTGTAAACCTCTTAATTATATATATATATATATTATATATCTATATTACATACTTTAATTGTAAATGTATATTTATCACAACAACACTAATGCAAATTCCTTGTATATGAAAACCTACTTGATATTAAACCTGTGCCTGAGCCGGACCCTGATAATGAATTGCAGATGAAAAAAAAAGAATGAGAGAGAAGGAAAAAACAATAGGATGATATGAGCAGAGAGAGGAAAGGGATCAAGGGTTGAAAGGAAGAAAGAAGAGAGAAAAAAGGGAGGAAATGAGGGCTTGGGAAAGGTCAGAGGAAGGTGGATGAAAAGCTGGAGAAAAAAAGGGTCTGGACAAGAAAAGGTTGGAATGCTTTAGTGGAATCAGATGAGATGAGAAGTAGAAAGCTTGGCTGCAACAAACCAATCATTTTTATTATCGATTAATTTGCCCATTATTTTCTAAATCATTGAATTGGGGATTTTCAGGCATTTTAGTTTGATACATGACGATTAATTAATTATCAAAATATGCTGCAGGTTAATTTATTTACAATCAGCTAATTGATTTATTGACTATTCAGTTCTAGTAGCGAATAAATGCGGATGGGGTGGGAAAAAAATAGATACTTAAACATAGAGGCAACACTTGTTTGTCCTCTTTTTTAACTTTTGTGTTTTTTAACTTATTTATTTGAGGGTATTATATTATTTTTACTATTATCTGTCAGATTTAGAAAAAGGGAAAAAAAACACATAAAATGTAAATGTGACATGATTCCTACATAAATAAAACATAAAAAATATGAAAACGAAAAAAAAACCAATCTAGACTACCCAGTCTACTGTATAGCTCCTAGACATTGGCTGTAATTATCCTGTGAGCTGTGAATTACAGACACAGGCTGACAGACACACCCAGATAAAACCACCTCTACGACATAATTATCCCAGATTAAAGTTTAACAATAATCCATTTAGAGAAACAGAGAGAGAGAGACAGAGAGAGAAAGGAAGAAAGAGAGGAACATTGACATTGACAGAGACAGACACACTGAGGAAGACAGGGTGAAAAAAAAAGGCACGTGAAGACAGGAAAGAACAAGAAAGAAAAAGAATAATCAAGTCGATGGAGGAGCTATTTCACTGTCACCATAGCAACCCTCTGCTGAAAACAGCCATTGTGGCGATAATGGTGTGTGGTGCGTTGCGAATGAGGCACCAATTTGTTACCAACAATAACATCAAGGCTGTAAATTGAAAGTTTACAGGGGAAAACTGTAATTATAGCAGTATAGATAGTTGTGAAAGGGAGAGGTGAAAGAAGCCTTTGTTTTGTTCTTACGTTCATTATTATACATCACCCGTGGTCTACCTGAATCTACACCATCATTTTCAGATCCATATCTTCCCAAGAAGTTTTTTCATAAATTTTCTCAATCAATCGCTGAAGCTGTACCCACCATGGTGTAGGCGTGAGCGGCCCTCTGCAGGTCATTGCAGCCCTGAGCGTCAGCGTAGGAGCGGATACCCAGACAGTTGGAGGGGTGGAGCTGCTTCATGAGAAACGAACAGCAAGCCTGAACCACAGACAATAATTGTAGCAGGCAGGAGGCTGACAGCAGAGACTCGATGGTGTCCTCCCTCAAATCGAGACGGCCTGGTAGACAAAAACAAAGAGGAGATGGAGAAGAAGCAAGAAAGCCAGATGGCAAGAAATAAATACAATATATCACGAAAGAACCGCATATTTTGAAGTGCCTAAGATTTATTATTTAAAAGGTTTTGTGATCTAGAGTAACACTGCCATTAACTCAAACAACTGGTCATGAAAGTCCTTCTGAGACCAAAATTAATTAATTTAGTTGGAATGGCTACCTGGAGATGTTATGCCAGCTAGAATTCTTTTGTTCTAAGAATGTTCTGAGAATATTACCATCCAACGTTCTAGTAATCTTAGTTCCTAGAACGTTCTCCTTAAAGGTAGAATAACATTCTCTAAAAACATTCTAAAAATGTTTTGTGGGAACATTCATAAAATGTTCTTGATAACATTGTCAGAACTTTATGCCCTAACATTCTTAAAACAATTTTCCCAGCTAGAATTCTTTTTGTTTTAATAACATTCTGAGAATACTACTATGCAATGTTCTAGAAATATTTTAGTCATTTTTGTGTGGATAAGGTAGGACAACATTCTCTAAAAACATTCTTTTAATGTTTTTGATAACATTTTCAGAACATTATGTCCTAACATTCTTCAAACGTTTTCAGCAGTAAGTTTTTTTTTCATGTTCCCAGAATGTAATTATTTTAGAGTAGGATAACGTGCTTTAAAAACATTATACAAATGTTTTGTAGTAACATTCTTAAAATGCATAAACCACTTCCTAAGTCAAGTCGACATTCTCAAACCTCACATTACAGTGTGTACAACTATAGCTTATATGGAAAAAGTGATTGTGCCTTTAATCTTTAAAACAATAGAAAGAACCGATAAAGTAATATTTCTATAATAAAAGTAATAGTCTGTTTTCTTGTTATGTGGTAGTGCACTGCTGCTGAACAACATAGGATAGGTTGCAGGTCTGCCGAAGTTACGTTAGCAAAGTTAACTAGCTATGTAATAATAGGCTACATCACTCACTGCTGTTGCTGTTACCTGGAAGTCTCCGTTGCATATTATTGCAGCAGAGAATGACAACACCTGAACAACTACTCCACCATTGACCCAAATAAACCACAGAGAACTAACTTTAAAACAACCAGTCATGGCATTTATTAACATAAAGACATACAAACAACAAACACACTAGGGCTACCATAATACACTAAGTCAAAACAGCAAAACAAAACGCATGTCAAATGCCTGTCTCCTTGGATGTTGGCACAAGAGCTTTTTAAAAACTTAATTTGAATTTTGCTTTGAGAATGTTCTTCCCTTATTATCGTGTAACATTGTGGGAATGTTTTATAAAAAAAACCTTCTGTAACAGATTTGTTCGTTTTGCACCTTTGCACATCCCAACCCAATGTCAAATATAAAAATTATATATATATAAATATGACCCAACTATTAAAATTAAGTTGTTTGGCTACACAGGCAATACTTGTATAAATATATAAATTCATTTGTGTTTTTTTGTAGGATTTGTTGAGCATTTGAAATTAACCAGCCTTATCCCATAGGAAGTGCTTCAACTATATTTGTAAGTTGCCCATCTCACGTGCATCTGATGGAAAATATACTTTAATCAATACAGCTGTCTACTGTGTATGCTGAACGCATCCTGTGCAGACATCGACGGAGCACAGAAGCTGCTGCTGCTCACGCTACGCCTCCTCTGTAGACACGCCGTGAGAAACATATTTGTTCTTATTAAATCCAAAATCTTTACAAATGATAAATAGTATGGATCTCAGAGCTGAGGTAGGTTGGTTGTGACATTTAACTTCACTGATTTGCTACTTAAGTAACAATTTGAGCAGGTCTGATAAATACCAGTACCATGTACCACCATGCTTTGTGATTTTTCTAGAGAAGAACAAATGTCAATGAGTGTGTATGTGTACCTGTGTATGCATACTGCACCAGGACCCACAGTGCATCAGGGTCTACTCCCTCCATCTTCACCTCGTCCTGCTTGGCCTCCCTAACATCACTGGTGAACATGGCTGCAAAGTAGTCCGACACAGATGAGAGGACCAGTCTGTGAGGGGAGGGAGAGCCAGGCATAAATCACAGAGGATGGACAGCTGTAATGGAGGAACGGAAGGCTTTGACCTTGCTGACAGGACAGGAGTCTGTCCGATTGACAGGGAAAGGATGAAGAACAGACAGGGAAAGGCCAGCATAGAACTAAAGACACAACCAGACAACGCACAGCATTTTCATCCTGTAAATATATCACAGAGTACATACACACATTCAAGTCCCATTAAAGGCATCAGAATGCTCCAAATCAAGTGCTTGTAGGGTGATCGAACAGTTTCTGAAAGCCCCTTTCCTTTGCCTCCCCAGCATCGGAACTGGGTGGTCTGTGCCCTACAAATGACGTGATGAGGTGAGAAAGAAACTAAGAAGAAAAAAAACACTTTTTCTTCGTATTTCTGTCACTTTTGTGTGAACAAATCAGTACTATGAAAGCCTTTCAGGATAGACTCTCTGTGATGTTATGCGGAAATTTAAACGATCACTCTATGATGGCCGGCTTTTCACCCTGAGTTTGAGTGGGTGAAAGTTTATGAAGTAGTTCTCTTCCAGCATACCCCACTTAAGTTATTAATGACCTGTTGGTGTCAGATTTAAAAGTGGTCTGCAAATTGCCAATTTTAATACATAAAAAACTCAACAGCTGAAAAAGCACTTGGTGGTACTACTATGATAAAACGATCTGACACATACGCACTCCAGACAGGATTAAGATCATTCATTAGTGGATGTAACATTAAATATTAAATCACCTGATTTCCCCTAAAGAAATAAACCCCTTCATGTAAACTCTTCTCTCTGAAGAGATGTCATTAGAGTTGGAAGAAAAACTGTGTGGAATGGGCCTAAGGCATCTCCAGATGTTTGTGCATAGTGAGCATGTAGAGGATAAAGAGCTTCATGTCCTTAGACGTTTAAATGCTTAATAGTCAAACTGCAGTGGAGCAAGTTTTCCCTCAACAGTAGTAAGTTTTTCATATCTAATATACATTTTTTACAACTTGTGACATAAGGGAGACTGACCATTATCACACAGCAGTAACACATCTGCTGACTTTATTCAATGTTGCAACCTGAAACCAGTGATCATCTTAACATAGTGATATTCTCTGAAAACAACATGAGGCAAAAGAATTGGATAAAAATAATAACATTAGGCTGCCCAAAAGTCAGTACTGTACAATGTAATACTCACTTTGTTTCCTATACTTCATGCTGTTTTTTTCTATTCTCTACATTTTCAATTCTTTAGTTAAACGTGGCTTGTTGTTTCAAGAAAAGACTATCTTTCTACACAGAAGCGTCCCCACAAAACAATATAAAAAGACACAAGCCCAGTTCTGGAATGCACTATAAAAGACATGCCAATCCGTGCAGTCAGAGAGGAGATTATTCAATTTGCATGTGTCGATCACAGCAGCAGAGCTCATGGTCGAGAAGGGAAAGAAAGAGCGAGAGAGGAATATGCTTACAGTAAGGTCAATGTAAAATTTAGAGGCGACAGAGTCTGGCAAAGAAGATATATGACATAATGGAGAGCGAGCTAGATGAAGGACAGAGAGGAATTATTTTAAGGTCACTTGTAAAAAGATTGTTAATTATTTCCCCACCACAATCCATTATCCTTTCATGTAACTGTGAAGTTGAACACACACACTCACAAACACAAACATCAAGGTATTCAAAAAGTAACATCAAGTATTTCATCGTTTAATATTTCATGAGCAGTAGGTTTCATTTTTTGCTCTTGGAGATGTCTTTGTAAATTAGTTGGTGGTGACATATACAGCAGTCCACCAGATCTCTGCAGGGATCAGTATTTTTAATGTCCTGATTTAAACATGACTGATAACTAAACTGATGACAATGAAGCTCACATGTTAAATGGACATATTTCCACGTTACAATGACTGTAGTGTGTTTGTGTGCCCTTGTGTGTGTTGTTTGACTACATAGTCAACAGACTTGTATATGTGTATGTATTATGCACGTGTATAATCTCATTACTGAGTGTGACACTGGGACCTTGACAGATAGCCTGAAGCAGAGAAGAGCAGTGCGTGTATGTGTGTGTATGTGTGTGTGTTTTACAGACAGATGTCAAAATACACTAAAGTCAGCAGGAAGTTGTTCACCCAGTATTCCAGTCAGGTATCTCTTTTTTATCTCTCTCCCTCTGACTGACACACACACACACATCATTTTTACTCCTTAAAATGTGGGACTTGCAGCGAGCAACACAGGCTATATACAGCGCCTGGCTAATTTACACATATGCACCGTGCTGAAGACAGAGACATGGCAGGCAGTATGTCACACTGTAATGGGAAAAGCAGAAAGTAGACAAATGCAAGAGTGAGGAGAGCAGGAAACAGATGAGTTGGACTCAGGAAAGGAGGGCGAGAGCTGGAAACTGAACTGTGTGTCTGTGTTTGAGTGTGGATGTACTGCTTGGTGCAGAGATACAGTAGTGGGGAAACAGAGAAGGGAAAACAACAGGAGGGATGGTAGGAGAGACCCACTCAACTGTTACGATTGGTGTGGCTCTAGGGATGGCAATGTGTCAGTCGGTCACCACTTTTTTCCAGACCGAAATATCTAACTACTGGATGGCCATCATATTTAGGACATACATTCATGTTTTCCCAGAGAATGTTTCCTATTGACTTTGGTGATGCCCTGACTTTTCCTTTAGAGCCACCATGAGGTTCACATTTGTGGTTTTAAGTGAAATGTCTCAATTATTGGATGGATTACCATTAAATGTAACACACATTTATGTGATACAAATGTGGTCCGTTCAGGAATTGTAATAACTTATTCCTTAACTTTCCATATAGGACCATCATCTGGTCTATGTTTGTAATTTGTTCAGTACTTTGGTTTCTGATCAAATACCTGCAAAACTTACAACATTTCCATCAAACTCAGCTGTAGTTTTGTTTAGTGCTAATTAGCAAATGTTAGAATGCTTACATGCTAAACTAAGACTGTGATTATACCTGCTATCATGTTAGCATTGTCATTGTGCACATGTTAGCATGCTGACATTAGCATTTAGCTCAAAAGACTACCTACTGTAATCCTCAAGAGACGCTAGCATGGCTCTAGACTCTCAGTCTTGTTGTACTAAGAACAAACAAGAACCATAGAATGCCCATAATGAGCCCCAGATGCAAACCTATTGATCTACAATAATGGTACACGAATGTTTCTGAACTAAAGGTATGCCTATTAAAAATAGCACTCTTACAGAGGTGTCCAGATGGGGGTAGAAAAATGGATTTGCAAGATACTTTATTTCTGTAGGGTACAGCCCAAGAGACACAATGTATAATTGTGCCCTATTTTTTAAAGCACATATAGAGCTTGAGTGTTGCTCAAAGTGCACTGCTTGCAACAAACTTCACAAGAAATATGTAACTATATACAGTACAAGTGGTCTATTCAGCATGTAAGGTGCATTTGTTTGTGTGTATGTGTAAGCCAGAAAGGCAGAGAAAGAGGGTGTATGTTTTGTTCCGAGAAAAGCTCTTTTATCCTACACATACAATAAATCAATTGAATACAAAACAACCACTTTCAAGCACAGATGTCTTACTCCCACCCCCTTGTTGGCACAAACACACAAACACAACTTCAGATGCCGAAACACTCTTTCACATACAACATTAGGATTCTAATACAGAAGGGTCTTTTGTTTGTCACCATCTGTGCCTGGAGGACTAAATCAAATGAGGCAGAAGAGGAAGGCAGTGAGAGAAAAGGAGTCTCTCTGCTGGTGGAGGACCGCTCTTCTGTCTCATCCTTGTGCAAATGGACCCTGCTGCTGCACCAGTGGCTGCATGCCCAGACAGCAACAGCGACAGAGGAGTGTAGTGGGGGCTATAAGGTGGGCACGTGTGTGTGTGTATGATTCAGAGGCTCAGTTGACTATTTGTGGTACAGAGAGACTATAAAAAAATAAAAGGGCCTTTTATGAGCATGACTGTGGTTCTGCTGTGTGTGTGAAAGATTCTTTCCCAACAGTGTCCAGTGTAACGTATTGTCATCATGTCTGTGTCCGAGTGTGTTTCAATTAATCGTAAAGCTTCTCAATAATATAAATGTTGTATATGTATAAATCTTGATGTACAAGTTGGATTTAGAGCTGCAACTAATAACGATTTTCATTATCCAATTATTCTGATTGATTTATGGTTTTGTCTGTAAAATGTCAAAATAGTAAAAGATTGACAGCTTTTCTCTGTTTTATATAATTGTACATTGAATATCTACGGGTTTTGTACTGTTGGTCAGACAAAACATGTAATTTGAAGACATCACTCTGGCTCTGGGAAATTGGGAATGTGTTTCACAATTTCTGACTATTTTTGGCCCAAACAATTGATCAATGAATCAAAATAACTAATAATAATGAGAAGAACCATTCGTTGCAGCCCTAATGACATACATCTATTCAATGTCATAATCTCTTTGCTCCTCCTACCTGTGTGCAGGTATCCGCCTATCTCCAGCCACCAGTGTGACATCACACAGCTGTCGGGACCTCAGGTAGCCCTCCATCTTGCGGAAGGTGACGTCGGCGTGGGACAGAGCGGTGAACATACACTCCTCTGGAAACGCACATGGCTCCATCGACACGCATGAGGACAGTGTGGCGCTGCTGTTAGACGTCCTGTGCCCACACAGTGACACCACACACACAGACATTTACACACACACACACACGAACAAACAGACACAAAGAGAAGGAGACAGAGGCTTTGAGTGCATGTGTTGATGCTGATTCTCTTTTGTTCAAGACAAAGAGACAGATGTGTGGAGAGAGCTACGACAGCTGCTCTGTGTCTTCCATGAGCCATCTCCCTCACACGTATTTGCTCTCTCTCCTTCACTTTTCAACAGGGTCACTGTATGTCGCTAGAAGCAGACAAAAGCTCTTTAATGGTCCAATTACTAGGAGTAAATGGCCAGATAAATTTAGCCCACTTAAAAGAGAAGCTGCCAATTAAATAGCTGTGGGAGCTGAGCCCATAGGATAGTCAGTAATTTACTCTGCTCCCTAATGGCAGCCAGTTTCCTTGTATCTATACCAACAACGGGAAATGAAGCAGGGTTTTGGGACAGGATGGCTTCAACATTTGATTTGCTATTCACTGGTGGAAATGTTGAAGCCCAGGGCTGTTATGTCTGTTATATTCTTCCAGTCTCAGCTGAAGAGGTGTGTGTGTGTGTGTGTGTGTGTGTGTGTGTTTGTGTGCGCGAGTTGGTGAGTGCATGCGTGTTTATCAAAGATAAGCACCGAAGTATAGCTACCCTGTGAATCATCAGTCATCATGGCTCCCAAACCAGCATTTAATTTATGAGAGCCAGAGCAGTACCTCCATTTTTAATTTAATAGCAGAAGTGGCAGGACTGGCCCTACAGCACAAAGAGATAAGAAATGAACTGATACTCCAAGGATGAATCACGTCGACTCTACAGTTAAAGAGAAATCACACTCTTTTAGGGATGTGGCAGTGTGTGTATGTGTGTGGGTTTGTGACAGAAACTGTCCTAAATCGCAATTTTCCACACGCATATTCTCTAAGGACTAAACAGAGAGAAAGCAATTCTGGGAAGTGCACTGGAAAATGTGGCTTGTATATACAACATGATTTTTAATGTAAAGACTAAATAATCTTATACAGGATTATAAATCAGAAATCTTTGTATCTGTGCATCTATAGTGTGTCCCTTTTTCTGGTCTTTGTGGTACAGAAATGTTTTTCCGGTCCAGGTCCTATTAGTGCTTAGCAGCATCTGGTAGTTGCTTGCCATTTTCTCTGAACCACATTCTCTATACATGTTCGCATTTTAGTTATGTAATGTTGTCATTCTGTTTCTCTGGAATGAATCAGGTTTGTGTGTACTGCTGCTGATGTGCAGGAGTCATCTTCCCTCTGCTCTCTATTCCTCTATATCCATCTCCCGCCCTCACTTTTATATCTTAAACTAATCCATCACTCACTTCATTCCACCTCATCCCAACATCCATCTTTGCCTCAGTTTTCTCTCTTTCCTATCCTATTCTAAACCCCCAAGGAGGCCTTTTGGCGAGCATTCCTGTCCTCTTGTTTGAGTGTGCGTGCATGCGTGTGAGTGTGTATGTAGACGAATAGTGTGGCTAAATGCTGCCAGAGGAGATGGCTTTGAAGTGGGGGAACGCTGCCTTCCAGTCCCCTTAATTGAGCCTGGCAGGCACTCAACATGGACAGAGAGAGAAACAGAGAGAGTGTCTGGGGCGAATCAACATCATGCAGCCAGATTTTTTAAACCGCTGCACCAGCCAAGGACACTCACACAACAGTCATACAGTGTCTCTCTCTCTCTGCCTCTCTCTCCTACACTCATTTGCACACACACTGCCCTGTGATTAACTATCTGGCCTGATTAGCCGGCAACAGCTAATGCAAAGGAAACTTAGTTCTGTAAGCTGATATACGACATGACCATACAGTCACTGTGCCTGCACGGCCACGTTACACCTTCTGTGACACACATACAAATGCTAATGTTTCCTCAACACATTGGCGAGGAAAAAAGAAAAGAGGGCAAATTAATGGACAAGGGTGAGCATAGATGAACACGGGACAGAGGGAGAGAGAGAGAGAGAGAGTGAGTAAGGGAGACATACCAGGATTAAGGAAGGGAGGGGTGGGGGGAGCTGGGTGGGGTGAGAAAGTAAGAAGGAGAGGAGATCAGTGGAGTTGAGGCGAGCCTTCAGCCACTCTGCGATTCTGTATGCATCCCCTTCCATGTCCCCATTTGGGATTCTGCCACTTGTGTTCTTGGAGTATCATACTGTACACAGGAGCTCTCAGAGGGACTGGGATGAATAGCACACAGACAGACACACACATATAAAGCACAGGACATACATGCACAGAGCTGCACGTGTATGCTGCAGAAACTAATCTCTGTGTTGGTATGGCAACCATAACATGTGTTGGGACATGGCTATATCCATACACATGCACAATACATACAAAAATCTATTCAGGTTCACATCATTATTTAGTCTTTGCCTCTGCTAATGAGGCTGGTGTGTGTCTACTATTGTGTGCATTGCTATTAAGCAGAAGTCATTTTCTGTGTAAGCGCTTCCAGACTCCCATCATCACTGAAGACATAACATCAGGCCCTGCATAACAATAGATATTTTTAAAACCATATCTCTGTCTCACACACAAACACTACACATTTGTGGTGAAAACAAATCAGGGCGCAGAGTGAGAGCATCATTAATCGATTTAAAAAAAATACAACTGCGTGTGCTCCCACTAAAAACTGTTTTAAACTGCGAGTGTGTGTTGGTGTGCGTGTCCCTATGAATCATTTATATTTTCTGATGTGTGTCTTGGGAACAGAGTATGATGGGAGGCTTTCAGATATATCATTACGCCAGTATAGTAAACGCACAAGCAGACACACTCACTGTCTGTATCTCTCCCTTTACTTCATCACATTTACTGCTGCATCATAATAAAAACATAAATCTGGGAGTCTGTGCAGATGCGCTTAAGAAGAGTTATGATGCCCTAATTGCAGCATGTCTTCAGCATGAGCCTGAGTCTGCAGAGGGTCCCTGTGCTGTGGAAGACTTCCTGCCTAGTTCCTGTTCCAAGACTCCACACCCCAGTGGAGCCAAAGACTACAGACCTGTGGCACTGACCTCCCACAATATGAAGGCCCTGGAGCAGCTCCGGCCCCTGGTCCAAACATATTCGGACCCTCCCTTTACACCTCTACACCCTCTATTTTCTACTGTTTATTATTCTTTTTTCAATAACTTTATTGAGCAGTGTAACTGTATTAAAAAAAAATTTCCCTCCTGGGATTAATAAAGTATTTCTGATTCTGATTCCTGCCCATTGCCATTGTTCTGTTACGACTGCATTCATTATTTTTCACACATTATTATTATTATTATTATTCATATTATTATTTTCTTTCTTGAGTCAATGAGTCAATAAATCTCAAACAGAATTGACATTAACTTTTTTTCCAATTTAGAAACTGAGCAAAATAATGTTAAGTTGATTAAAACTGCTGACTGACAACCACATTATCTTATCAGGATACCTCAGAGTGTATTATCACATTTATACCATGGCCATTTAGGCAAAGATCCATTTCTCCAGAGAGTTTATTGCTAACATGAAGGAGAAGAACTGTTGCTATGGTTACCTTAAGTTTACGTAAAACTATATTGAGAAGTCCTCTTATACTGGTTTTAAAAGCTGCATCAATCAATATTGTTTATATTAAGAATGGATCAAACACAGAGCTTTTCTGCCTCTTTTAGCTCCTTTTTTGGAGCTTTCCTACTCAAAACGGACAACTTTCAGAGAATGTAAACAACTGTTTTTGTGTGACGTTACCTCTGAGACATGTGGGTGATGCCGGACCTATAATTAGGCAACCTTGTAAACAAACTAAACGTTATCAGTCAGACCATGTTTCTCTCTCTCTCTCTCTCTCTCTGTCGCTCCGTCTCTCTCTCTTTCTAAGGCACATACTTGTGCAGAAGCTTGGTGTAATCACATCATAACGCCCATCTTGGCACCGACACATGCAACAGTTTGCATGCATCTGACAACAAAGACTAATACCAGAGGGCAATAAAGAATACATGTGTTCTGACAATGACTCAGCTCGAGAGCACACACACACACACACACACACACACACACAGAAAAAGCAAAAGAGACATTTGGAAATCTCACGACGTGGCCAGAGTTGTAGCTTAAGCAGAAATACATATCATATGCATGCACACATTCCTTTGAACACTGTGGACACAATGGTCGCAGAGATCTGTGAGATTGGCTAAACAGAAAAAGATGGGATGTAAAAGACGAGACTGGGGGAAAGACAGGAAATGTGCAACATATTGAAAGTGCAAAGGGAGAGAAGGGGGTAAAGATAGAAAATAGAGGAAATAATAGGTGGTAGGGGAGAGGAGGGCATGTCTGCACTGGTATGGCTTCTTTTCACACGTATTTGTAGGGCTTACGTAAACCCTCCATCTGCCTTGCACCTTTCAACACACACACACACACACACACACACACACACACACACATATATATGCATACAAGAGGTTGGCATAATGTCTGAGTCTGAGCACCAGATGTATTTGTCACCCATTTTTTCTGTTTGTCTGTCTGTTTGTCCATCTGCTTGTCTGTCTGCTGGCATTCTGTCAGCTTGTAAATCTGTGTTTCATGTGCTGGGCATCATGCTATTTACTGATACAGGCTAATACTTTGCAATTAAAACGATTGTGTTTTGATTTCAGTGATTTGTGCTCTAAATGCAAACTGCAGCTTCAGCATTGATGTCATGCATGAGACAAAACATACTCTAAGTGACCAGAATGAAAGAAACACCAGAACAATTTGATGCAATGCAATACAGCAGTCCAACAGTGTGATTAACTTGCTGTAGTTTGCAGTATAACATTTAGTTTTTGGTTGAGACTACTACTGGAGTTGTTTTGTGTGTTGATTCACTTTTGTGGTTTGAAGTGGCATTCTGTGGTGGTGGTGTATTGGTCGGCATTGTATTGAAAGATTCATGTTTTGTAGGTCTCAGTTACAGCTCACCAAAGCAGTAATAAAGTTTTGAATCTTGTTTGGGGGGAAATGCAGAAGCATTAAAGTTAGAAATTATAATTCTGTACAATAAGTTGTCCAAGTAATGTAGTGCAGAATTTAATTGTCCTGTAAGATACACAGACAGATAATAAGCAAGTGATAGCATATAAGCGGTTGCACGCCTCCTCTTTGATTGATGAAGGAATAGTATGACATTTTGGGATATACGCTTATTTGCTTTCTTGCAAAAAGTTAACAAAGAAGATAGAAACTACTCTCATGTGTGAACAGTGAATATGTGGCTGGAGCCAGCAGCCAATTTGCCTAGCTTAGCATAAAGACTGAAAATAGGGGGAAACGTCTAGTTGGCTGGGTGCAGTGAAAGAGGCAGGCTAGCTGTTTCCCCCCTGCTCCCATTGTTTGTGCTAAATAAACTTATAAGCCTATTTCCCAAAATGTCAAACTATTCCGTTATAATCCTCCCATCCTTCCCAATATCAGAAGTTCATATCAGACATCTTTTCCCATAAACACATTTTAACTGAGAACTATTCCACCATGTGCACGTTGCTACACGTGTACATGTTTCTTTCTACTCAGTGACCACGTATTTCTGTAGGATTGCATCATAGTGTAAAGTGGTTTTATTTTTCTGGTCAAATGTTAGCATGAGTAGCCGCAAACATACCTTTTCTTAAAGTCATATTTAGGCTACAAGGTAGCTCCTGGTGGTCACACGTTAGAGCCACAGTTAGACTTAAGTGTGTGCAAGGAGAGGGCTTTCATAAGGAGAGGGCTTTCAGTCATACATACCAAGAAATGATGGGCAACACTGACATCTGAATGCAGCAGAGGACAAGACGAGACATGGAAACTTTGCTCTTACTCTATATTCCCTTAAACACATCAGGCAATGTTTCCCTATACTACTGATTCATAGTATGTAAAAGCACAGAACAACATCTACATAATGTGCATGTGCATGCGCACCGACACACACGCGCAGTACATATACTGTGCTGTACATACACACGGGGGTGTTGTGGTCTCCATCAGTTGCTGTTATCCTGGGGCTCTAAACGGTGGTGTGAGGGGCACCATGATCAACATGCACACACATGCAGAGCGTGTCAAATGTAAGCCTCAACACAAAGCACAGCGACACTGGTCTCAACAGAAAACCCACAACAAGAATTAAATGTTCAGCTTCAACACAGATAGATAGATAGATAGATAGAT